>NW_021024648.1:1314093-1324145 GCF_004153795.1 Camellia sinensis
TTTATTTATTTATTTATTTATTTTTAAATAATAAATCTTGCCTTTAAATTGAAGACTTTCACCATAAATTTATTTTAGGTTTTAAAATTAATTAAAAGACCCTCCAAATATTTAATTTGCACTTTAGAATTCACCAACAAAATATTTGAGATTGTAATATTATTATTTAATTATTTACTAAATTTTTATATTCGTGTTCTCACAATGGGAAATAAGAATTCCCAGTTAACTGAGTCAAACGCTTTTTCAAAATCTAATTTGAGAATTATACCTTTACTCTTCGATTTTCGCCACTCATCAACTCTCTCATTGGCAATCAAAACCCCATCAAGTATGTTCTTTCCACCTAAAAAAACGGATTGCACCTCACCAATGATTTTTCTGGGTACCAATAAAAACAAATAATCTGCCACACATTTCTCAGGCTATAAGCCCCGTTGGATCCAATACCGAACTAAGAGTCATCCTCAGGGTGGCACCTGGGCCTTTTCTCAAAGACGATCCGATTGAAGGTCACCTAGTTGTTTTTAAAGGTCTGTTCCTTACAATCGTTGAGCACTAGAGTCATCACGGCCCAACCCGGATCTGTTCCCTAGTGGCCAGAGTCACCACACACAGTGGAATAATTTCCCTGGACTAAATACACACATGGTCCCAATAATCAATACACATCAGTTTCGCAAAATATGGTATTTCATCATTATAAACATGAGACCAAAACAAATAGTTTACAGTATGCCAAGTTCACACATGTTTCAGAAATAATTTGATTCAATTGATAATATAATAATTTATCAAAACAGTTTAATCATGAAACAACAATTTAATTTTTCCAACAGTTCAGGGTAGGGGAACATTTGTAAAAATATGTAGCATGAAACTACTCACCTGAAACGCAATAATATAATCCTCGAATACAGTGTAAAAGTCCAACTAGCGGCCTGAACCAAGTATAAAAACTATGCGTCACAACTAATTTAAAAATACTAAAAAAAAATAGGAACTAAGTAATCTCAAACTAAAACGCACTAACACGGCTCAACCCAACTCACCGTTACTCTTAAATATTACCTAAGTTCATATTCTTCAAGGTCTAAAATCACCCAAGACATAGATTCCGATCGAAACTTAACTAAAAATAACTTTAAGATGAAACAGTGTTTTAAACAAGTTTTCCCAATCTATTCGCTAACTTTGAAAATTACAAAATCCACTCCACGCTATTCGAAAAATTCCAATAACCTCCAGATATGATCTAATATATCCTAAGTTTCAAACCCAATTGGTTTCACTTGATTTGCTTATCAAAATAATTTTCTACAATTTATTATATCCAAACAGGTTGTTTTCTGCAGCACTTTAAAGAAATTAACTGTTCTCTTAATATACAAGAGCAATCAATGCAAGGCCAAAAACGTACGAAACTAGACTCATAACCGGTTCTAATGACACTAATTTGATAATTTTTGGATTTATACCCAAAGAGAACAACAATCCCGAATTTACTGTTTCGGACTGGTTTCCTGGACAGATTTGAATACCTCAATTTATATGTATTTCGACTCCCAAAAATTATGAAAAAATTCAGATATGCAATTCAATATGTAATTGATCTACTGTAAAAATTTCAGATTAAAATTCATCCGTTTGATATGGTTTCTTGATTTTTAATATTTGTGACTTTGTACAGAATTTTTGGACTGAAAATTACACCCAATCTTTACACATATATTTAGCTCCTCAAGTTTCTTAATAGGATATCTATATACACAATACATAAACCTACAACCTCTCCATCAATGAACAAAATAATTATTGGTGTTCATGTTGTAATCTGTTTTAAGTGAAAAATATCGTTTATCATGTTCTTGCGAGACATGAGTATTTGAAGTGTTGAATTGTGGAACCAAAAGTTCTTTGATTGCAACATCATCTTCTTTTTTTCCTTCTCTCAAACCTTCTCCCGTGGCTGCTGTTGTTGCCCTATGTGGTGAACAAATAATAGAGTAGAGTAGGGTTTGTGTTTATTTTATTTGATACTAGTGGTGGGCACACATAGGTCAAATAAATAGATAAATATACAAAACATATGTATAAGTTACATGCAACTCAAATGGTAAGGGTTTTATATATTAACCTTGTGGTCTAGAGTTCAAGTCACACCCTCTTCTCTATTTTTTTTTTAATAATAAATCAATTGCATGGACCTCTAGGGCATTCCTTTAGTTTAGAGTGTTATGTCAAGTTTGGGCATATTTATATTTATTCTTATCGAAGTTCATTTAGGATTATTTTTGATATGTGGGTTGTTTATATCCCATAATTTTGGATGGTTTTTGATTACGGTTGATTTTTCCGTTTATAATTGTGACATGTCTGGATTGAGTTTTGGTTATTTATTATTGGACTATTGTTCAGTTGTTCAATGTGATTGGATTCGTGTTTAGGCTTACGTGTGCCTTGGGCTAAGTCCCTGTGGGCCACGGCCGGTCATGCCCGGATTTGGGGTGTGACACAAGTACCACATCCACATCTCAATCTGATCCACACACTGGTCGTCCCTTACGACCCCAGCGTATACATCACCCCGGCCCATCTACCCAAGCCTGAGGTGTTTATCCCGGAAAGCATGGAGTTATGCATGATGGGTGCATCTGAACCACAATCATCTCAAACCCACAAACCCACTACTTTTGAGCTAATGAAAATGATTGAAGACCTTCAGAGAACTGTGGCAGATCAGGCCTTTGGGGTTTTGGCCCTGTCATCAACCGCATCACATACCAGGGAGTTCATGTCAAAAGGCTCCTCAGGACGGGCTGCATTTGAAGAAGGCCAATCCCTTGACAAAATGGAGGCAAGTGGTAAGAACAAGGTAGGGGCAGGCATTGGTCCCCATGAACACCTTCAGTGGGATATTGAGGCTTTGAAAGCTGAGGAACTGAACAAAGAGCAAGTCCTCACAGTTGTTACAAAAACTGTGGACGACACTTTCGCCACTCAGAATGAGAGCAGTCTGAACCAAGGGGCAAGCCAAGAGAAGGGCCTTTGTACGAGGAATGTTCGCTTCAGCCCTAATCCCATGCTCAGAAACAATCAGCAAACCCAGTCAACGCTTGCCAATCCCTTTGCTGGTGCATCCAGCAAAACTCCACAAACCTCAAAATACCCACCTCGAGGCCAGAGGGTGTTCGCACCGTTGTACATGTCTCTATCGGCGGCCTTGAGGGTCCTGATTAGAGAAGGGTATCTGAAACCCCTGGAGCCGCGACCACTACTAGATAGACTTCCTTCCTCCCACGATCCGACCAAGTACTGTGCCTTTCATCAGCAAGTCGGCCATGTCACTGATGGTTCTTTCCGTCTTCGCCACGAAATACAAGATCTGATTGACAATAAGGTCATCGTCGTACCAACTCAGCAAAGTCTATCGGCATTGGATCAGTGAACTTGGGGGATAATGTGCATATGTGATCGGGGGATGAACCAGCTGCGGGTGGCCCTCGATTTGCTCCAAATGTGGCATGTGGCACACACTGTTTTGAGCATATGCGAATGCTACTTTCTAACTTGGGTATTGGGTCAGTTTTGTTGTTTTGTATATGGTCAATCTTTTTGTACTAAGTCGGTCAAGTCTGTTTTGTTGTATCGAGTCAGTCCTGTTTTGTTAGAGTCAGGTGATTCCGGGGGTGTTACCTCGGGCATCACTATTTTGTTTTGTGTTTGTCTTTTCTCTTTCTTTTGAGTCTGTTTCTGCCATGGAGCCAGTTACACCAACAGTTGTGAATGAAACAGCAGTGGTTTTTCATGCTTTTGTGCTTACTTCTGCCTTGTGTCAGTTGTACCAGAAAGTCGAATGGAACGACAATGCATTTCACCTGCTTCTCTGTGCTTTTAAGTCATTGCGTTGACCTAAGTTTTTCAAAGCTGTTTTTGAACATTGTGATGAAAACGAAGAGGAAGGAATTCCTCGGGTTTTTGCAAAAATTTGATCATTTGAGAGAAAATTGAAAAGAAAAGAAAAACAAAGCTCGCAAGGTCGAAAACCCGCATCGGGCGCCTTGGCAAAAGTTAGAGCCTAAAAAGGAGAGGTTAAATACCCGAGTGTACCTTAACCCCGGAACTACGTAAGGCTTGATTCCCATGTTTGGGATACGTAGGCAACTTCATTCTGAAGTCCAGCCCTGAAACACTTCAAATTCAACTGTGTCCATGTGATGGTTCTAGTCATCTTTGTCTTTTCTGTATCCGGGAGTTCGGTTGCAATCATCGCTCTGAGGACTGATCACAATGCGGTACGGTGCCATTCAGACAAGGGGCAACTTTCCGTTGCCATTCAATGCGCTGCGGTGCCGTCCAAACAAGGGGCAACTTTCCGTTGCCATACAGTGTGCCGCGGTGCCATTCAAACAAGGGGCAACTTTCCGTTGCCATACAGTGTGCCGCGGTGCCATTCAAACAAGGGGCAACTTTCCGTTGCCATACAGTGTGCCGCGGTGCCATTCAAACAAGGGGCAACTTTCCGTTGCCATACAGTGTGCCGCGGTGCCATTCAAACAAGGGGCAACTTTCCGTTGCCATACAGTGTGCCGCGGTGCCATTCAAACAAGGGGCAACTTTCCGTTGCCATACAGTGTGCCGCGGTGCCATTCAAACAAGGGGCAACTTTCCGTTGCCATACAGTGTGCCGCGGTGCCATTCAAACAAGGGGCAACTTTCCGTTGCCATACAGTGTGCCGCGGTGCCATTCAAACAAGGGGCAACTTTCCGTTGCCATACAGTGTGCCGCGGTGCCATTCAAACAAGGGGCAACTTTCCGTTGCCATACAGTGTGCCGCGGTGCCATTCAAACAAGGGGCAACTTTCCGTTGCCATACAGTGTGCCGCGGTGCCATTCAAACAAGGGGCAACTTTCCGTTGCCATACAGTGTGCCGCGGTGCCATTCAAACAAGGGGCAACTTTCCGTTGCCATACAGTGTGCCGCGGTGCCATTCAAACAAGGGGCAACTTTCCGTTGCCATACAGTGTGCCGCGGTGCCATTCAAACAAGGGGCAACTTTCCGTTGCCATACAGTGTGCCGCGGTGCCATTCAAACAAGGGGCAACTTTCCGTTGCCATACAGTGTGCCGCGGTGCCATTCAAACAAGGGGCAACTTTCCGTTGCCATACAGTGTGCCGCGGTGCCATCCAAACAAGGGGCAACTTTCCGTTGCCATACAGTGTGCCGCGATGCCATTCAAACAAGGGGCAACTTTCCGTTGCCGTGCAGCTCTTTCCAAGCAAGGGGCATTTTCCTTCGGATCTGAAGTTGCGCATCTCAAGAGTAGGTTCCGTGCTTGTTGAGCATTGGCCGTTTGCAAAAATAATTTTTGAGAACTTTTACGGAGGTTGACTATTCTCTCGAAAATTATTCCATTTTTCCAAAAAAATTGGACCATTTCTTGGACCCAAAAAGGGAAAATTTTCAGTGCTCATAACATAACTTGCATGACTTTCAAATCAAAAATTGAACAAGTATGTTAATCTGACTCTCATATTGGTCAAAATTGTTTCAGTAGAAAGCAAAAACAAAAAAATGGTCAAAATAATTAACTAGGGACACAGTTGAGTCAGGCTTCCTGTCTTTCTCCCGTTGTCAATGCATCTGCCAGAAAGGGCACTCTACCTGCCAGAAAAGGGCACCACTGAAGCTGACCGCAAAAGGGCAGAAGGCTCTCACATCCTCCACGCAATGAGGTATCAAGCCAAGTGCGAAGCACGAACGGGAACGGATCAAGATATTCCGCTCCTTTGTTCTGACAGATCTAATCACGTCCGAACTCCCCAGTAAGAGCATCGTCAACCAATGTCGATTGCAGATCTGCTGCACATCCAGCCGCATCGCAACCCCTCTGTGGGAGAAAGTTCACTATTGTGAACAGAAAAAGAGAATCTAGCAGAATGCTTGGGGCAAGAACCCGCAACTTCCTGTTTATTCATCAACCACCCTGGGAAGGGATGAAAAATGAGAGGTTAAAGAATAGAGAGATGTGCGTTGAGAGGAAAGGTAAGAAAAGGGATTTTTTTTTTCAGAAAACTAGAGATTGAGTGCCAAGTGATGTGAGAATCACAAGTGAGAAAGGGTGGGAAACAATACCCGGGGAAACAGGCTCCATGTGCACATTTGAGTCTTGTGTTTTATTTTGTCTGTCTCGATTCTTGTTTTGAGTTGCTTCGAGTGTTACTCGATGTGTTTAGGTTGTTTACCTTTGTTTTTTTCTTGTCGAGTCTCGTGTTGGCTGTGGCCAGTCGTCGGCTCAATACCCGGTTAAGAACTCATTTCTCAATTTCCAAAAAAAATCATCTTGTGCTCAGAGTGCTGTGCCATTCTCCACATTCGTTGCCAAACGTAATTGTTCTTCATAAAACTGCAGGGTCCACCCCGATAAGATGTGAAACAGTAGAACAAGGACCTATCCTGAAGCTATGTAGTTCCAGACTGCAAAGGGCAAATAAAAAAAGAAAAAAAGGAAAATCTTGGACTCTTAGGGTGTTCCAGCTTTTGGCAAATCCGACTGCATTTCAGGTGCACTTCGAGACCTCGCCATTTCTCTGGCGTATCGAGTATCTCGACCCCAAGTTGTAAGCCTGCTTCAAGTCAGAATGGCAATTAAGCAGCAGCAGATGTTATCTTTCGCCAAATAAACTAGGGTGTCCCCTTTGAGCTGAAACGTATTGCCAAGTCCTCCGAAAGGTTTAAATCGGAGGCACCAGAGACGTGTTTGATACCCTTCCATTCATAGAATGTGCACTGCAGTTACACTTCTGTGACATGCTGCCCACCAATCGTTATATCAGATAGAATATGCTTGCTTCCAAATTCTGCATAGATTGCTTCATTTGCATAGAATATGCTCCTTGTTTCTTGTATAGAAAATGCTCGTATCTTTCGCATAGAAAATGCACTCTTCCATACTGATAGGTAAAATGCCACCTATTTGCATAGACATGCATTCAACTCGCACTACTTGCACTAACACTTTGTATCTCACTAGCAGCTAATCTTTGCATCGTGTTGTATCTCCAGCACTATTTTGTGCATTTCAAATCACTCGCGCTGTTTAGCGTATCGCACCGTCTTGTGTATTTCAAATCAGTCGCGCTGTTTAGCGTATCGCACTGTCTTGTGCATTTCAAATCAATCGCGCTGTTTAGCGTATCGCACTATCTTGTGCATTTCAAAATCACTCGCGATGTTTAGCGTATCGCACTGTTTAGTGCATTTCAAATCAATCGCGTTGTTTAGCGTATCGCACTGTTTTGTGCAGTTTATCATTCGCGCTATTTTGCGCACCTCAATCGCACTGTTTTGTGCAGTTTATCATTCGCGCTATTTTGCGCACCTCAATCGCACTGTTTTGTGCAGTTTATCATTCGCGCTATTTTGCGCACCTCAATCGCACTGTTTTGTGCAGTTTATCATTCGCGCTATTTTGCGCACCTCAATCGCACTGTTTTGTGCAGTTTATCATTCGCGCTATTTTGCGCACCTCTTGCACTGTTTTGTGCAGTTTACATTCGCGCTATTTTGCGCACCTCAATCGCATTGTTTTGTGCAGTTTATCATTCGCGCTATTTTGCGTACTGCACTGTTTGTGCAGTTTACATTCGCGCTATTTTGCGCACCTCAGTTGCACTATTTTGTGCAGTTTATCATTCGCGCTATTTTGCGCATTGCACTGTTTTGTGCAGTTTACAATTCGTGCTATTTTGCACATCGCATTGTTTTGTGCAGTTTACATTTCGTGCTATTTCGCGCACCTCAATCGCACTTTCTTGTGCATTTCAAATCACTCGCACTGTCTTGTGCATTTCAAATCACTCGCGCTTACTTGCGCATCGCACTGTTTTGTGTAGTTTATCACTCGCGCTGTTTAGCGTATCGCACTGTCTTGTGCATTTCAAATCACTCACGCTTTCTTGTGCATCGCACTGTTTTGTGTAGTTTATCACTCGTGTTGTTTAGTGTATCGCACTGTCTTGTGCATTTCAAATCACTCGCGCTTTCTTGCGCATCGCACTATTTTGTGCAGTTTACACTCGCGATCTTTTGCGTATCGCACTATCTTGTGCATTTCATTACATGCTCTCTCTCATCTTGCATAGAAAATGATTGTAGCATTTGTCAGTTCATTGCGTCGCACTGTTTTGTGCACCTTACTTGCATTTTGCATGCATTCTATCGCGCTATCTTGCGCACCTCACTTGTACTTGTTAGTACATTGCATTGTTTTGAATACAAACCGGCTTCGCGTAGCGTATAAGTCCAATTGTCAAAGTCTTCCTGCATATCATTTGCATCCTGCCCCAGAACTACGCTGGTTTGATTCCTTGCAAAGGGATACGTAGGCAGCCTGTGGGCACAACCATTTATTTATCAGTATTTTGTTTGTTTGTCCAAGTCTTCGGCCTTGTCAAAAATGGGTCGTCTCTGGGCTTTGACATTCACTCCTGTCATTGTTATGACTTTCGAGTTCTGTCAAAGAGGGGCAACTGTAGACACCCCATTTTTGACAGCCCATAAGACTTGGGCGTTACTGATGGTTTACTTGGTAGAGAAAGGTGTGCAGGGCAAAGGTTCAGTTTTGTTAGGACCCTTTGTTGTCAAAATCCATGGATCAAAACCAAGGTTGTTCAAGTTTCAGTTTTCCAGTTGTTCAAATTTTGGTCTCCACGCTCGAGCGGGGAAAGTTACGCTCGAGCGGGTATTGGCAGCTCTCAGCATCTCTGCAGTCGCCTGACAAAGTACTGGATTGTGTGATTCGACGCTCGAGCATGAAAACTGCCACTCGAGCGTGGAGCCTGTATGAAATCACAGAAGTTGAAGTCTCCGCTCGAGCGGGAAGACCGACGCTCGAGCGGACCGCGCGATCCCAGATTTTATAAATTCGCTGATTGGGTCTGTTTTAGATTTACTTTTCAAGATCTTATTCAAGGGTTCTAGGGTTTTGTTCAGAGGTTTTATTCTGGGTTGTTTGTTGAGTTTTTTTTCCTTGATATTTTGAGAAGAGTTCTTCACTCATGATCTAAAATACATACATCAAGGAGTTTGTGACTTTGATTTCAAGAGAGAGAGTTCTTCGGTGGATTCCGAAGGTTAAAGCGTAGAATCCAAAAGGCGTTTGATTCTACGCAGTCGTTAATTCGACAAGAGAAGTTGTGGTGTGGAATCAACTTCAGGATCAATTCCGTGACGAAGGCGTGGTGAAAGAGTTACAGAAGATTCAGAGACAAATTGACTGGGTTGGGTAATTTGTATGGTATCTTTGTAATCTTTTTGTTCTTCAGTAGTGGATTGATAGTGGCGGTTCGCCCGTGGTTTTTGATTACAATTGAAGGCTCTTCAATTGTGGTTTTTTCCACGTAAAAAATCGTTTGTGTCAATTTATTGTTTATTCTCAAAAACAAACAAACTAAAATCACTCTCGTAAGTGTTTGATGATTTTAGGTTGAGTGTTTTGAATTAATTGGGTTTTGGAATAAGTTTATCTTGATCTAATCACAAATCACGTAGGATTTTCAATTGGTATCAGAGCGGGTCACTCTTTGTTTTTTTTTAAAAAAAACTATAGGAGTGTGATTTTGTGTGATTAGTATCATGGATTCTATTCGTGAAGGTAACTCCACTCATAGACCCCCATTACTTGACGGTACAAACTATTCTTATTGGAAAGCTCGTATGAGAGCATTTTTAAAATCCATCGATGAGAAAGTTTGGCACTCCGTAATCTTTGGGTGGAGTGAACCTACAATCACCGTTGATGGGATTGATATTCCTAAACCCCTTGATAAATGGGACACAACCGATTACCAGAATTCGAGTTGGAACAACAAAGCTCTCAACTCCCTCTTCTGCTCTGTCACACCTGAAGAATTCCGTCAAATCTGCACGTGTGAAATAGCAAAAGAGGCGTGGGATATTCTTGAAACGATTCACGAAGATACCACCTCTGTTAAAAGGGCAAAACTTCAACGTCTCACGCCCGCCTTTGAAACCATTTATATTCGCGA
>NW_021024648.1:1331592-1347694 GCF_004153795.1 Camellia sinensis
TCTTTCTCCCTTTTATTTACCTGCTTATGATGGTTAGATTTGGGCATCATGCTTCATTTAGCATCTCTTATGCCTTATATCCATTGTCTTGCATGCATTGAGCTCAGCGTATCATTGTAACTTGCATTGTTAGTTAATACTTCTTTGAACACGTACTTAGACCGCATGCTATCAAATTGATTCATATGCCATATTAGTAGCCGAGCCTAGTAATTGCATATTGTTTGCGTTACAATTAGCCATATTGCATAGTTGGGATCATGCATTATTTTCTAATTAGCTTCTTTTTTGGCTTGGAGTACTCGGTGAGTTTTTATGCTTTAGCATCCTTGCATGCGTTGAGTGACTGCCATGAATAGCATGCTTACCATGAGGCTATATGCTTATGTGATATAACTGCCTGAATGCCTGTGGGTGAAGGTTAGGTTACTCAAATTGGGATAAATCATCAAATGTTTTAAGCCTACTTACGAGTAGCAAATCACCTTTCAAAAATAAACATTAAATGTTTTGTTCCAATTCGGACGACCCAGTCTATACTTATATGCTGTGTGCATCACAAAGTAACCTAGGCTAATAACCGGAATAAGAACACACAAAGTTTTCAAAAAATAGATATCATGGTTAGTAGAGGCTGGTCTCTGACCGGGCGAGCGAGGGTGCTCACGAAGTGACCTTCCCCAATCGTACCCAAGTTCTCGAGCCGAGGCAACTTTGGTGATGACGGACACGTGGCCTTAGGCAAACGAGTCAGGGTTTCCTAAATTTCCCATTAAAAAAAAAAAACATTTAGGTGGCGACTCTGTATCTGGCAAAGCAGTCCATGTTTGGCACTTCTTTCAAAAATCTGTTTTTTCTCAAAACGATTTGCCGGATTTGGACTCTTTGGTTCAGACTTAGAACCGTGACAAATTTGAGAGTCCTGAGCTGTAGTGACCCCAAATGAACAGAACGGGAGCTCACCCTCCCGGGGCGTTCGTGGGACGTCTACAATAGGCAATTTTTGATATCCTGAAAGCATATTGGCTTCGGCTCAATGCCTCTAAATATGCATTTGAAGTCGGGTCTGGTAAATTCCTAGGATACTTGGGGACCAAGAGGGGCATTAAAGCAAGCCCAGATCAGATTAGGGCCATCCTTGACTTGAAGAGCCCGACATCAGCCAAACAAGTCCAGATTTTGACCGGCAAGGCAGCGACCCTGAATAAATTTATCAGCCAAAGTTCATTTGGCCGACTTATAGGCAATTTTTGATATCCTGAAAGCATATTGGCTTCGGCTCAATGCCTCTAAATATGCATTTGAAGTCAGGTCTGGTAAATTCCAAGGATACTTGGGGACCAAGAGGGGCATTAAAGCAAGCCCAGATCAGATTAGGGCCATCCTTGACTTGAAGAGCCCGACATCAGCCAAACAAGTCCAGATTTTGACCAGCAAGGCAGCGACCCTGAATAAATTTATCAGCCAAAGTTCTGATAAGTGGAAGCCATTTTTTCAATTGTCAAAGAGGGCCACAAATTTTTTGTGGATAGAAGAGTGCGAAGTCGTCTTGGCTGACTTGAAAAGGTACCTGACAACAGCTCCGTTCTGTCAAATCCAATACTTGGAGAAGAATTGTTCCTATACTTGGCAGTTTCAAATCACGCAGTAAGTGCAGTGGTAATCCGAGAAGAGAAGGGAGAGTAAATGCAATATACTATGTGAGTAAAACCCTAGCAAGTGCAGAATCTAGGTACTTGCCCTTGGAAAAATTGACACTAGCCCTGGTGATGGCTTCTAAAAAGTTAAATCACTACTTCAAAGACCACAAGATTGTGGTGCTGACTGAGTATCCCTTGAAGCCTTGAAGCCCCTGATGCAGCATGGAGATCTGAAATTAGCAGTAGCCATGGCAGCTGATGAAGAGGTAGTCTTCTGTGACTCCCAACTTATTATGAATCAAGCAATGGGCGAGTATGCAACCCGAGATGAAAGGATGATAGCCTATGTCAAAGAGATTGTTAGGCTGCTAACACTATTTGAGAATTGTTGGCTACAGTAGGTTAGCCGAGATGATAATAGTCATGCCGACGCCTTGGTAAACCTGGCTAGTGCAATAAAGTCAGGGGAACCAAGGACAATCAGGGTTGATTATCTGATAGGACCAAGTGTGGAGGCCCTGATAATAGAGTATGAAGCAATATGCGTGGAAATGGGTCTCAACTGGATGGATGCCATAGTTGTGTTCCTCAGAGAGGGTAGATTACTAGATGACCAAAAAGAGGCACACAAAACCAGGTTGAAATCGGCCAAGTTCTACCTATCAGTGGAAGATAGAAGATCCTTCACTAGACCTCTACTTCGGTGTGTACATCCCTCTCAAGTAGAGGACTTTTTATATGAGATCCATGAAGGAGTTTGTGGAAGCCATGTACGGGACATGTCACTTGCCCACAGAGCCATATCCCAGGGATACTGGTAGCCATACATGTAGAAGGATGTCGAAGCCTATGTGAGGAAATGAGAGAACTGTCAAATGTTTACACCTTTAATACATCAACCAGCAGCAAATCTGAACCCAGTGTCCAGTCTTTGGCCGTTCGCCCAGTGGGGCATAGACCTAGTGGGACCACTGCCCTAGGCAACTGGACAGGGAAAGTTCTTGCTAGTAGCCACAGACTACTTTATAAAGTGGGTAGAGGCTGAACCTCTTGCAAAGATTCGAGATATTGATGTGAAGAACTTTATCTGGAAGAACATAATAACCAGGTTCGGGATCCCAAGGGCTGTTATAGCAGACAATGGCACTCAGTTTGATAGTAAGCTGATTAAGAGCTTTTGTGCAAAGTACAAGATTAAGAACTATTACTCCACTCCTAGTTTTCTCCAGAGTAATGGTCATGTAGAAGAATCCAACAAGACCATCCTGGATGGGATCAAGAAGAGGCTGGAAACAGCTAAGGGAAAGTGGGTGGAAGAAGTAACCAATGTGTTGTGGGCATATCGAACTATGCCGAGAAGATCAACTGGGGAGTCTCCTTTTGCCATAACGTATGGCACTGAAACAGTCATCCCATTGGATATTGGCATCCCTGGAATCAAAACCCAGGGAGTGGAGAATGGAACCAACGAGGCGTTTCTTGCCCAAGATCTGGATCTGTTAGAAAAAAGAAAGGAGAGAGCAGCAATTCAGCTGGGGGCATACTAGCGGTAGCTTGCTAGGGCTTAAAACTAGAAGGTCAACCCAAGGGAGTTCAAGATTGGGGACTTTGTCCTAAGAAAAGTCGTCGGCAATAAGAAGGATCCCAGGGAGGGCAAGCATGGCCCAAACTGAAAGGGCCTTATCGAATCATCTCAGTTACCAGCAATGGAGCATATCGGCTTGAAGATACTAATGGCAAGGAGTTGCCAAGTTGCCAAGACCCTACAACACTTGCAATTTAAAAATTTTCTACGATTAGTTTTTTTTTTTTTTTTTTTGAGCTTTTTGTAATTAGCCGAAGTTTTAATAAAATGCTAGCTTGATTTTGTTTTCATATACTATTGACACTTGTGCGATAGGACTGAAATAGTCTTATGATGATGTTTCTGAAAGAAACATGATGAATAACTTAAACTTATCATATGGTAGAGTTGAATTATACTTACCATATGATAGAAGTTAAACTAAGTTGGTGATGTTTCCGAATGAAACATGACGAATAGCTAAGACTTATCATATAGTATTGTTGAATTATACTTACCATATGATAGAGTTGAACTAAGTTGGCGATGTTTCCGAATAAAACATGATGAGTAACTTAGACTTATCATATGGTAGAGTTGAATTATACTTACCATATGATAGAAGTTAAACTAAGTTGGTGATGTTTCCGAATGAAACATGACGAATAGCTAAGACTTATCATATAGTATTGTTGAATTATACTTACCATATGATAGAGTTGAACTAAGTTGGCGATGTTTCCGAATAAAACATGATGAGTAACTTAGACTTATCATATGGTAGAGTTGAATTATACTTACCATATGATAGAAGTTAAACTAAGTTGGTGATGTTTCCGAATGAAACATGACGAATAGCTAAGACTTATCATATAGTATTGTTGAATTATACTTACCATATGATAGAGTTGAACTAAGTTGGCGATGTTTCCGAATAAAACATGATGAGTAACTTAGACTTATCATATGGTAGAGTTGAATTATACTTACCATATGATAGAAGTTAAACTAAGTTGGTGATGTTTCCGAATGAAACATGACGAATAGCTAAGACTTATCATATAGTATTGTTGAATTATACTTACCATATGATAGAGTTGAACTAAGTTGGCGATGTTTCCGAATAAAACATGATGAGTAACTTAGACTTATCATATGGTAGAGTTGAATTATACTTACCATATGATAGAAGTTAAACTAAGTTGGTGATGTTTCCGAATGAAACATGACGAATAGCTAAGACTTATCATATAGTATTGTTGAATTATACTTACCATATGATAGAGTTGAACTAAGTTGGCGATGTTTCCGAATAAAACATGATGAGTAACTTAGACTTATCATATGGTAGAGTTGAATTATACTTACCATATGATAGAAGTTAAACTAAGTTGGTGATGTTTCCGAATGAAACATGACGAATAGCTAAGACTTATCATATAGTATTGTTGAATTATACTTACCATATGATAGAGTTGAACTAAGTTGGCGATGTTTCCGAATAAAACATGATGAGTAACTTAGACTTATCATATGGTAGAGTTGAATTATACTTACCATATGATAGAAGTTAAACTAAGTTGGTGATGTTTCCGAATGAAACATGACGAATAGCTAAGACTTATCATATAGTATTGTTGAATTATACTTACCATATGATAGAGTTGAACTAAGTTGGCGATGTTTCCGAATAAAACATGATGAGTAACTTAGACTTATCATATGGTAGAGTTGAATTATACTTACCATATGATAGAAGTTAAACTAAGTTGGTGATGTTTCCGAATGAAACATGACGAATAGCTAAGACTTATCATATAGTATTGTTGAATTATACTTACCATATGATAGAGTTGAACTAAGTTGGCGATGTTTCCGAATAAAACATGATGAGTAACTTAGACTTATCATATGGTAGAGTTGAATTATACTTACCATATGATAGAAGTTAAACTAAGTTGGTGATGTTTCCGAATGAAACATGACGAATAGCTAAGACTTATCATATAGTATTGTTGAATTATACTTACCATATGATAGAGTTGAACTAAGTTGGCGATGTTTCCGAATAAAACATGATGAGTAACTTAGACTTATCATATGGTAGAGTTGAATTATACTTACCATATGATAGAAGTTAAACTAAGTTGGTGATGTTTCCGAATGAAACATGACGAATAGCTAAGACTTATCATATAGTATTGTTGAATTATACTTACCATATGATAGAGTTGAACTAAGTTGGCGATGTTTCCGAATAAAACATGATGAGTAACTTAGACTTATCATATGGTAGAGTTGAATTATACTTACCATATGATAGAAGTTAAACTAAGTTGGTGATGTTTCCGAATGAAACATGACGAATAGCTAAGACTTATCATATAGTATTGTTGAATTATACTTACCATATGATAGAGTTGAACTAAGTTGGCGATGTTTCCGAATAAAACATGATGAGTAACTTAGACTTATCATATGGTAGAGTTGAATTATACTTACCATATGATAGAAGTTAAACTAAGTTGGTGATGTTTCCGAATGAAACATGACGAATAGCTAAGACTTATCATATAGTATTGTTGAATTATACTTACCATATGATAGAGTTGAACTAAGTTGGCGATGTTTCCGAATAAAACATGATGAGTAACTTAGACTTATCATATGGTAGAGTTGAATTATACTTACCATATGATAGAAGTTAAACTAAGTTGGTGATGTTTCCGAATGAAACATGACGAATAGCTAAGACTTATCATATAGTATTGTTGAATTATACTTACCATATGATAGAGTTGAACTAAGTTGGCGATGTTTCCGAATAAAACATGATGAGTAACTTAGACTTATCATATGGTAGAGTTGAATTATACTTACCATATGATAGAAGTTAAACTAAGTTGGTGATGTTTCCGAATGAAACATGACGAATAGCTAAGACTTATCATATAGTATTGTTGAATTATACTTACCATATGATAGAGTTGAACTAAGTTGGCGATGTTTCCGAATAAAACATGATGAGTAACTTAGACTTATCATATGGTAGAGTTGAATTATACTTACCATATGATAGAAGTTAAACTAAGTTGGTGATGTTTCCGAATGAAACATGACGAATAGCTAAGACTTATCATATAGTATTGTTGAATTATACTTACCATATGATAGAGTTGAACTAAGTTGGCGATGTTTCCGAATAAAACATGATGAGTAACTTAGACTTATCATATGGTAGAGTTGAATTATACTTACCATATGATAGAAGTTAAACTAAGTTGGTGATGTTTCCGAATGAAACATGACGAATAGCTAAGACTTATCATATAGTATTGTTATAGGTTTGAAGGCGATAGATTCGGGTTTGAGGTAGTATATGTAACTTCTATCAGATTTCAGGCCACACATGGTATAACGAAATTGGGTGTCGGCTAGTGTAATCTTAGCTTTTTCTCGACGTGCCAGTTCGATTATGCCATTGATAACCCTATATGAGTTGATGGCTAGTTGCATGGGGTTAAGTTTATAGTAGTAGAAGGCTTCTCGGAAAAGAATGTCTAGGAGAAGTCGAAGTCCACATTCAATGAATGCAATTATGGGGAAGGGCATGGAGTCCCCATCAAGCATGATAGATTCCTCCTTCCCAGCCAACCTAATTTGAATGTCGGCTACGATGGAGAACTCTTGACGGAAGTACTCTAGTTTGATTGGGGTATCTACCCTCCATCTGAACATACCCATGGTGTTGGCTTAAAGTGTTTGGTGTTAGATTTCAGAAAAAAGACATTGGTAAGGGTTTGAGAACCTCGGCTAGACCTTAAACAAGCACTAGGGCAAGGATTTTGAAGATCTAAGGGGAAATTTGTGTCAGTTTTTCCTAAGTATATGATTTCTAGGCAAATCCCAAGCCTAAAGCTAAGCACACAAACAAAGGTGCAAGGGCAAGAATCTGGAAAACAAGCCAAGAAAACAAAAAGGAACATGATTCATAATCAATAAAGTAACATTCAAGAAACATGGAAAATTACAAATTTGTGAACAATGCGTAGGTATGTGCAAGAACCACGAATAGTGTATATGGCCACAGGGACAAATTGAACAACACAAAACCAATTCAAGAGCAAGAATTTGTTTATAATGAAGAAAAATAGAGTATGGGTATGGATACAGGACTAATTGCAAGACAAACTACAGATATAATGCAAGGGCAAGAGATATTGCACAAACAGTGACATACTCGAAGGACAGTAAAGAACGAGAAAATGAGAATAAAAAAATTGAGAACTTACTGAATAAGGTTCGCCAGAATCAGATGGACGTGAATGCTTTGCCAAAGGTGCGGAACGGAGCACGATTGCAAAGCTTTGAAGGTATGAAAGTGGTGGTTTTTGTAGAGAGAAAATCTGAGACAAAGAGGGAAATCAAATTTGCAAAGTGAGAAGACGAAGAGACAGAGAGAGAGAGAGAGAGAAAGAGAGAGAGAGAGAGTTTTGCCAAAATTGAAAAGGTGGCAAAATGCAATGAAGTGCCTAGGAAGACGTGCCTGTTAGGTGGCGCGGACAAAAATGACGCGACCTACTAGCGTGTGTTAGGTATGAACCAGTAGGGAATGAACATGTGGACAAAACGGTTGGAATGACTGTGCGTAACAGCTCATGCGTTGAAATAAAGAGGTAGTAACCTCGACTAGAAGAGCGATCTCGGTTGAGAAGCTTAAAGCACTTGATTCTTGATCCTTGATAAGGTGGACAACTGAGTCCAGGTTACTTGAAGCCGACGAGTCATGATCTCGGACGGAGTAGTGTCTGAGTTCTAAGTCGACATGTAGTCTGGGGAAACGACGTAGGTTCCATCATCTCAGGATGCCAAGGTAATAGAACCTAGGGACAATTGCGGGAGAGTATTTTATGAGTGACAGCACGTGGCTAAGGTGACACCGAAGTGTCAGCTGAAGTGCCACATGGCTTGGTCATGTTTGCCGAGATTATCTCGACTAGGGCCGAGGTTATTTGCGGAGATGCCGGAATCTGGGATAAGTAAATAAGGGACAAGAGTCCCAGAACATGGGAGGATCTCAGTCTAGATAGAGATAAGGCTCAAGAAGAGTTTATCTTTATCTAGATGAGGGTCTAGAATGAACATGGAGCTTGAGTCCATTGAAGTGAGGCTTCTAAGGGGATCAGGTCACTGCTGGTTAAAAGCAAGGCACCCTCATGGGTCTGAGGTAAGTTCTTTCTTGTGAGTTTAAGCACAATTTGTTATCGTTGAGAGATATTGATTACTGACTTGATCGTCGGAGTACCCCCGGATGGACGAACCACCGCCAGATTCTCAACTTCTTATGCAGGTTGTTAGGCTTAATGTATTTTGCCGGTGCTATCCAACTGAGTTCCATTTTTTGGTTATGTGGTTGGAAATCAACACCCACAAAAATGATATCTTATGATTTTTTTCTGTTGTTCTCTCTCATTTTCTGATCATTGGTATAACTTATGAGTCTTTTTTTTTTTGGCTGTTGTTGTTATCAATTGATAGAAAAGCAATTAGCAATATAATAAATATTTATATAATCAAACAAACTACACAACAATTAGAAAGATAGGGGTGCAAAAATGGCTTGAGGCTTGTGGATGGCTTGAAACCCACTGAGGCCCGAGGTGGCTTGGCCCATTTCAAACTTGAGCCCAATACCTTGGGCCTGGGCCTTCCATTTGGGGCCCAGCTCAGCCCACCCATCTGGTCCTCTCTCTACCAATGGTCAAATTTCAAAAAATAAAAATAAAAAACAACTTGCAATGATTAAATAATTAAAAAAATAAAAAATATAAAAAAATAAAATAAATAAAAGATTGATTTTGCAAAAATAAAAATAAAAAAAATAAAACAAAAACAAAATAACATAACAGTTAATGTCATTTCCTTACAATGAATGAATTAAAAAATATATATATATATAAAATAATTCTAGACCCTCTCTCTGCCCCGCCCAACCTACCCCTGCATCATCACATCATCACCTGACACCCCCCTTTCACTTTCCTTGCAAATTTGAAATTGCAATTGAATGGAAAAAAAAATAAAAAAATAAGTAAAATTCAAACGGTTTGCTGCTTGCAACCTGCCCCGCCCCCTACTAGCCTACTATGTTGCATCTCAATCACTCAACTCACTCTTCATTCATTGAATGACAAAAATAAATAAATGAAATTCAAATGGTCATAAAAATTCAAACGGTAATATATATATATATATATATTTATAAATTTACTTCACTCTTTCAAACTATTATAAATATCCTTCATTTTTCAAAATAAATCTCACAAATAATTCTCTGTCTCTCTCTCTCTCTCTCTCTTTATATCTTAAACTCTCTCAATTCTCTTAAAGTTTCAATCTCTCTCAACTCTTAATTAATTTTGAAGTATCATCCCTAAGTGACAATTGCAATTGTGCAACAAGAAACTGTTATCAGAAGAAGCTAGTTTCTGTATCGTATTCGCCAGTCGGTAACATTAATTAGTTTAATTAAATTTATTAGCTACCCATTTTTTTCATTAATTATTTGTGCACATATATTAATTATTATTTTTTACTCATTGTATTTACACATTATTTAAATTAATTGTTAATTCTTATATATTGTTTGCCTTACATTACTATGGATCATAATATTCCTAATGTTTATGTCGATGTTGATAAATATACTACACAACATGAATATGTTGATTCTCATTCTAATATCCCTCTTCTAATAGTTGGATCATCATCTCGGAGCAGAACTAATAGTATTTGGGAATATTTTGAAAAAATATCTATAAATATCCCTGATGGTACAATTACATTTAAAGCAAAATGTAAATATTGTGCACATTTACTTAGTACTGCATCTGTAGGGGGTATTAGTCATCTAAAAAGGTATTCTAACAAACATTTATAAAGTCAAAACCTGATATTCGAAGTCAAATGCATTTAGAGGCTTCATCAACTAGTAATTTGCAAACATTTTCATATGATCCTATACATACACAAAATTTTGTAGTTGTTTATATTATTAAAAAAGAACAACTTTTTACTGCTAGTGAATGTCCCGATTTTACCGAAATGATTCACGAAAGTTTTGCACTACAATATCAAATTTTTCAAGAAATATTACTAGAAACCAGATTTTAAAGAAATTTGAGGATGTTAAAAGTGAATTATTTGACATCTTTAAAAATTTGAATGGAAGAGTTTGTTTAACATCTGATCTGTGGTCAAATAATGGTTTTGAATGTCAATGTATCACTACATATTTTATTGATAATGATTGAAAATTAAATAAAATAATTATTTCGTTTAAATTAGTTGAACTTCTATACACTGGTCATTCGCTTGGTGTAAAAATAAGAAATGTATTATATGAGTGGGCTTTACAAAATAAAATATTCATGATTAGTTTAGATAATGCAGCATATTATAATCAAACTGTTGCCCATTTAAAATCAACTTTACAATTACTTGTTGATGGTGATTTATTTCATGTTCGTTGTTGTGCCCATATTTTAAATTAGATTGTTAAAGAAGCTATGCATGTATACGAGGCTTCTGTACTTGTAATAAAAAATGCAATTGTTACTATTATATCTTCTGCTAATCGAATTTCAGAATATAGAAAAATTTGTCATTGAGAAAATATGCCATTGAAAAAATTAATTTTAGATGTAGATAGTAGGTGAAATTCAACGTTTAATATGTTAAAAATAGCTTACAAACAAAGAAGAGTAATAGATTTATTTTTTACAACAACATCAATAGGCTGATTCCTGTAGAACTTAATTGGTGCAAAACAACCTTCTATAAAGAATTTTTAAAAGTTTTTGATACTTCAACAAAATTATTTTCTTATATATATTCTTACTTCATCATTTGTTTTACATATGCTAGTAGAAATAATTAAAATTTTCGTAAATATATATAGGTAATGAATATTATGTAACCATTATTGTTTCAATGACAGAAAAATTTGATAAATATTTTGATCCTTTGTCTCATCTTTTAGGTTTAGCCATAATTGATCCGAAGTGTAAAGAAATTAGTTTACAAGAATTTTTAGAATGTATTTTCATTGATCAAACACAGTTTGCCCCTATTATGCAACCATGCAACAGATTATTTGAAGAATACAAGGCAACTGCATCTGTAAATACACCTACACACACTATACTAGCAGTCTCATCTCGAGGCGGGAGATTAAGTGTTTTTTCAGTAATAAAAAGTAGAAGAATATCTCAACATACAAGTGTTAGTAGTTCTGAATTACAATGTTATTTGGAAAGCCTGTCAATAGATGATTCCAATGATTTTGACATTTTAGAATGGTAGAAACAAAATGAAACTATGTGGCCTGTGGTGTCATAGATGACCCGTGATATACTAACCATTCCTATTTCTACAGTTGCTTCGGAAACAAATTTTAGTACAGGTGGATGGGTGCTAAGCGATTACTGGAGCAGGCTTTCATCCCAAATGGTTGAGGCACTGATGATATTCAGAGATCATATGCATGCGCTTACAAAAAGACAAAATTATAGTGAAAATGAGCGAATTCAAAATGATTTGGATGACATATCCTCAGGCAACACGACTAAAATGTCTGTCTTTTCCCATGATTGATTAACAATTTATTTTTTACTATTTTATTTCATTTCATTTTTTTTTTGTATTAGATTATTGAGGTAGAGTATAATGCAAATGATTGGTAGTCTAGTAGGTGCCAACCTAGTTGGGATGTACTTGACTTATAGTGATACAATTGTTCTACCATCATTAATAATCTACACCTATTTTATTTAATAATATAAATTTTTGTAATATTTTATTTCATTTTGAAATAAAAATTATTCATTCAATAAATACTATATAATTAATTTAATATTGTACTATTGAAAGTTTCATTTTCATATATATAAATTATTCTTTTCGAAAGAAAAAAATTACATAATTGCATACTTTTTTAGTTATAAGTTCATAATAAAACAAAAATATGTCATACATAATTAAATTTAAATACAATCATGAAACATAACCAAACAAAACATCTCATTAATCTTAACTAAAATACTCTAGTACAATTTTTATTTTATTTTTTTTTATTTCTAATAAATAATCTACATAGACAATGTATTTATCGTTTATTTTTCCAAAAAAAAAAGGCCCGTTTAGGCCCAGCCCACGGCCCAAGCGGCTTGGGCCCCACTTTTTGGCCCATGGACTAGCCCAGTCCTGCCCGATAAAAAAACGAGAGCTTGCGAGGCCCGGGTGGGCCAACCCGGGCCATTATTACATCCCTATAGAAAGTCAATAAAGGCTAATACAACCAATTTACCAAGCCCATCAACTCCTAACTACATACAACCCTCATAATGGGAGAGAAATAAACCACTACTACAAATGATATTAAACTCCTCTTCGCAGGAGTTGAATCCAAGACTTTACTCCATAAATAGTGTTACACAATCACTAGGCCAAATTCTCTGATTCAATTTATGAGTTTACTTATTGTTTTTTTCTATTTTAAAATTTTGTGTAAGTGTTTAATGCAGTTTCTATTTTTACAACTTAAGTATAAATGACTTTAAGAAAAACAAGCTGGTTCTTGAAAAATAGGGGGAAAATAGTTTTAATTTATATTTTCTAATCATCAATTTTTAATTTATAGAAAGTTGCACCAAACAACTCTTATAGGACCCGACTATTATACATACTCATCTATTGAGAAATATTACGAACTTTTGTGATGTTAGTTACGAACTATTGTGGTGTAGTTACGAAGTCTTAGCCTCTGTTTGGGAAGGCAGATTTGGGCTAAAATAGCCATTACAGTCCAAAAAAAGGCTCAATTAGCCACTAGCAGACAAAAGAGATTCACGTGCTATGCATTGTCCCAGTCCAGGGTGAATTTACCAAACTACCTCCTCCCACTCTGCCTTACATGAGCACCACCTCACCACACATGCAACACTGAAATTAATCTAGGTCACACCAACAACACGCTGAAGTGAAAGGGTGAATCGGGGACGCTGAACGGCGAAGACATCGCGTGAACAACGCCAAGGCCGATCGAAACTAGAGGACACATCGTGCGAAGAAAGCCAAAGAAGAACTCACCGTCTAAAACACCATCGATCTTCAGGCACTGGTTGCTTTTGTGTTTTGTTTTTGCTTTGTTTGTGCGTATATCCGTCGCCTTCAACCCGATCTGGTGGGTTCATCTGTCAAAGCCATTGTTGTGGGTGATGAAACATCTTCCACTATTTTTTTTTTTTGGGTATCTGTGATTGTTTTTTTGATTTGTGTTTACTTTGTTTATGTCAATTTTTTTTTCGTATGTTGAAAACCCACTGCTCTGTCATGAAAATGTAGCCAAATACCCTCTTGTTTTTTTTTTTTTGAACTACAAATGCTAATCTTGATTCCATTCTGTGATAATTTTTTTTTTTGGTAAATTGAGGTTCATGGTTTTTAATTTTTTTTTCTAACTGCAGATTTTCTAATTATATTTTTTTCGAATTCAGTTTGTTTTTCAAATTGAGGTTTTGTAATTTTGGTTTTTTTTTTTTTTTTTTTTTTTTTTTTTTTTTTTTTTTGTGAATTTTTTGTTTTTGTTACACTCAAGTTCTGATAACCCATCCTAAAATTTTGATAATTCATGTATTGCCAATTTCATGTATTATCTTGCCAATCCAAAAAAAAAAAAATCACGTATTTTTATTTTTTTTGAAATCCCGAATTCTTGTTTGTGTATTGCCAATTTGATGAAACGATGACAACACAGAGAAGCAGATGAACTGTTTCACAAAGTTAGATTTTAATTGTAATTTGATTTTTTTCTCCGAAATTTTTGAACCTCACTAGAATGAACAACATGATTTATTTTTAACCAAATTTTAACCAAATGGTTTTTTTTTTTTTTTTCGAAGGACATTGTATATATGGCCCTACACATTGTACTAATCAATATATATATATATATATATATGGCCCTACACAAACTCGTGCCCATGTCAAGAGGGGGACTGGTACTAGATGGCCAAACCTGTGTAATGGTCTATACAATTAAAGAAACAACCCTCTAGGTATGCCCATTCCTTTTCAATTCTATGGTTTCCTCTCAATGACAATGAGTAACTTTTATTCAATGCTAGCAATAATCTCTATAAAGCAATGGACCACAAAAATTCAAAACCAGTTAGCAATTTGTCTATTAGGTGTACCACACACACAAGATAAAAAATAAAAAAAATAAAAGATCATTAAAACATCACTACTATGTTTCTGTCGACACAAGCTTGGACCCTGGTGGTTGTTAGTAGTAATAGCAAGATCAATAAAAGAGCAATGAATTGGAAAGAAAGAGATGTCCAATGAAGAAAATTAAGAACAATCAAAATATTTTGTCCATGTCAAGCAAATATACTAAATAAATCCACCTTCTCTAATAATTAAGATTATACTTGTCTTCCTTAGTTTCAATTTTTTGGAAATTAATTTTTTTAATTTTTTTAGTTTTTAGTAAATTTTTTAGTTGGATTGTTAGGAACAACAGGATTTATTTTTATTTTACCCAACATGAAATAAGGCTTTTTTTTTCCTGACTCTGCTCCATGTCAATGTGGGTTATCTTTTCAAAGTTTCATATTGAGGGTTATCTCAATTGTTATGCAAGACGAGCATTTTGTTTGTAAAATGGAGAATTTTGTATGTTACTTTGGTTTTGTGTGTCTTTCTTTACAAGGGTAGAACAAATGAATTGTACATTAATTAATGTTAGGCAATGCAGATGAATTATAGCTATGATTGATTGTTAGTTTCGAATGTTTATCAAATGTGTGGTTAAAGAAGTAGTTGCTGCTATTCCAAAATTCTACAAAACAAAAAGGGTGACCTTTAATTTTTGTATTTCTTTTGTGTTAATTTGGGATAGTTGTTTTGTTGTTCTTTTGTGTGAAGGTCCCAAGTATCTTGCTATTGTTTTTTAACAGTTTTTTTTTTTTTGGAATAAGTTGTTCCTTTTTTTTTTCTTTCTATTTAGTGAATTCCAATTTATGAGAGACTGTATTTAGTTATTTGGGTGTTGATTTGCTGAATACATACGTCATCATTTATTTTATTTCTATTTTATAGGAAACTGCTCACATTTCACGAACATAGATATTGATACTTGCAAAACTTACATTTTCCCAGTTGTAAAACCCAAATTTTAAAAACCAAATTGGGACATTCCTCAATTTTTAACAATCTAACAAATTCCTCAAGTGTTAACAAAGTGCCACCTACATGTTATCATTAGTGTTTCACCTTGTCAGCAAACATAGCATGGCTTCATTTACCTCTACTGCAACTTCCAGTACATGGCCACGTCAGATGTGTGCCTATGGTTATGGACATTGTATTATTAAGATATCCAGTGGAAACCCACTGCTCTGTCATGAAAATGTAGCCAAATACCCTCTTGTTTTTTTTTTTTTGAACTACAAATGCTAATCTTGATTCCATTCTGTGATAATTTTTTTTTTTGGTAAATTGAGGTTCATGGTTTTTAATTTTTTTTTCTAACTGCAGATTTTCTAATTATATTTTTTTCGAATTCAGTTTGTTTTTCAAATTGAGGTTTTGTAATTTTGGTTTTTTTTTTTTTTTTTTTTTTTTTTTTTTTTTTTTTTTTTTTTTTTTTTTTTTTTTTCCCCCTTTTTTTTAACCCCCCCACACCTTTTACGGACCGCTTGTAATTGATTTATCGCTTCCGCAATTTGTGAGCGCCCTATATTCGTACTCTGATTGTGTTAAGTTTTGAAAAGTTGGCCTTCGGTAATTACGGATTACTGGCCATCACGGCACCAAACTACTAGGGGCGGAT
>NW_021024648.1:1350940-1375102 GCF_004153795.1 Camellia sinensis
TGGTAAACATGCTATCATGGCAGTCACTCACACGCATGCAAGGATGCTAAAGCATAAACACTTACTGAGTACTCCGAGCCAAAATAGAAACTAGTTAGTAATGAATGCATGATCCTAATTCATGTTAAGATGGCTAATGCAACACATGCAAAATGCAACTAGAAATAGACTCAGCTATCCTAAGAATGGCATATGAGATGCTAATACTAACACGTGTTCAACTTGGAATTGGAATACAATGCAGTTAGTATGATGCGCCGAGCCCGGTGCATGCAAGACAAATGAATGAATGCAAACATGCTATCATAAGTATGCTAATTGAAACATGCCCTAAAATAACCATCATAAGCTGGTAAATAAAAGGGAGAAAGACGTGGCGTTGGAAGGCATACATCACACACACGCACACTTATTACAATTGTGCCCTCGCTCGGAGGGTCCGAATAAATAATACAGTCCGAATAAATAATTAACTACTCTAGCTAATTAAATATTACAAAACCCTAATTAATTAACAAATTAACTAGGAAAGCGAATAAACTAGCATGCAAGCTATAAAATGGACTGCCTCAGCTCTTGTTTCGAATGATGAAAGATGCATGCGTGCTCGGGTCGCTTTGTCGGGAAATTCCTTGCGATGCCCGATTTGCCTCTGCTTTGCAATTGGTCTCGGAATACTGTGCAAAGCTCTAGAAGGCTGCTGATTTCTGGTTTGTTGCAATAGAGAGCAAGAAAGGGGTATGGCAAAGTATTTTCAACATATGTGTGCACGACTACTCTCCCCGTCATTGCACAAGCTCTAGGGAGTGTAGACCTCGATCCTTGTGCCACCAATCACGCATCTCGATGCACGATGGCCGAGGAGTCGAATTGCACGACTCGATGTGAAATGAATGCACATGAAAACACAACAAGACCTAAATTCCATCATGGGTAATCTGGCGTGTCAGCGACTGGGAATTGAGACACGTTTCGTCACTTGGAGTATGAAATGTCCCTCGTTTCCCGTGTTTGGACTAACCCTACTCTAAACACAATGCAATGAGATGTCATACACAATGTGACTAACATGCAACCCTAAATGCAATGCAACCTAATCATGCTGGCATGCGAGGGATGATATGGAAACATGCAACTTAGCATATGCAATGCTATGGACTAAAATGACATACACAATGCACATGAGCTATATGGCATACACAATGCACACATACAAAGATGGGCATGCACGAAGGCATAATCAAAGCATACACAATGCGATGGTCAAACATGCAACAACGTGAACCAAATGACATACACAATGCAAGGTGGACTTAAACCAATATGAGTGGACCTCAGCTACACTCGAATCAGTGGCCATACATGATGAAATGAAGCAACAACACTCATGCAAACATGCCCAAATGCAAGGCACCGAACCTAGGGCATCAAATTCCACTCTACCAAAGCATGGCAGGGGATGAAATATGGCATACAAATAAACATTTTCCAGCTCTGAAACATGATGCACCATGGTCCCGAATCATGCAAACACTTCACATAATGCATGCTAGATGGCCCGAATACCAAAACTAGTGAAGTGTGTTACGCTAGAAGTACACAAAGCAATGCGTGAATGGCAAAACCAACCCCAAACAGACCCTAGGCAGGTCCAAAACAGTGAGGAAATAGCCTAAAAAGATGGCTCAACATGCAAAGAAATGAAGCTCATTCAATGGTCCGAAAACAAGGCATTCATGCACAACTCTCAAGCACACTTAAAGAGTAGAAAACATGAGAATATGGCATTTATATAGGCTCTGAAATGTGATGCAAAATGACCCCAAAGCATGAAAACACCTCAGTATATGCATGCAATAGACCTCAAATCTCAAAGCTAGGCATGGATATTGAACTACAAGAATGCAAAACAAGCATCATTCGACCATGAGACACAAAAACAGAGCTAAGGCAGTCCAAAATATGCACAACATCAGTTTAAGGCATGGTCAAAAAGTGATAGAATCAGGGGTCAACAAAGCATGCAAAGTAAGCTAGTGAACCATGATTTGCACTACAACTATATGAAGCACATGAGGGGTCACGAAACCTTCCAAAAACAGAAGTATGCCATGCCAAATAATGCCCAAAAATCCATGGAAACATGGTCAATGCATGTTAGAATGAGGTGCTCCTTTGAAAGGCCATGCAAGGGGTTGTTCTACACATACAAGACAGACATACAAAATGGCAAAACCACCTCTGGAAAGAGGTTATGAGGGCCCTAAAACTCACCAAAAAAAATCCTGAAATGAGTCTAGGAAACATGCAAATAAAGGTCCCTTTGAAAGGCCTTGAAGAGGATTACTCTACACATGCATGATGGACATCCAAAATGGCAAAAAGGGCTCTCGAAAGAGCCTACGCAGGTCACAAAACTCACAAAAAGTGGCCTGATGCAAGGCTTGAAAGCATGCAAATAGGGGTTCCTTTGTAAGGCCAACAAAGTTAGTAAAGAGAACAAGGGGTGAGAGGGTCACCCCTCTCTGATTTTGAGGCTCAAAGACACATGCTAGCCACTAAAAATCCACTGGATTTCAGTGGCTAAAAGGCTAAACCATGGCCAACACAAATGCTCTAATGCATAGCTCAAAACATGAGGAAATGAAGCATGCAAGGGGGTAGATGACCCTCAACAGAAAAATGGTCTCAAACAAACTTGAAGAGGTGCTCAAAAAAATACCTTTTTTAGTTTATGACGAAGCCCAAAAAAACTTGCAAATAGAGCTAAACTATGAAGCAAAATAATGTCAAAAAGAGGAAAATGGAGTGTTACCCTTGTACCCAAAGGGACCAGCAACTTCTGGACCAAGATAGCAAGTCTTCAACCTCTGAAAATGAGCTCCAAGGTGCTTAGGTTGACAATGGAGGTGTTGTCCTTGGAGGTGTTGTGCAATGGGTGCACAAACAATGGACTTTAGAAGCTTGAAGTAGAGAGATATGGAGGGAAGTGTATAAGCTTTAGACACAAAAATCTCAACCCTTGCAAGTGGAGAGGAGAGTCTCTCTTATAGAAGAAGAGGTCCAAGGTTTCTCTTAGAAGCTTGGAGCAAAGGGGCCAAGCTTCTTAAGGAAGCTAAACCAAAAGGGCCAAGCTTCTTGAGGAAGCTAGACCAAAGGGGTCAAGCTTCCTCAAGAAGCTCAACAAAAGGTCAAGCTTCTCTTAGAAGCTAAGAGTAAAGGGCCAAGCTTCTTTAAGAAGCCAAAACAAGAGGGTCAATCCTCGGAGGATGGAGCAAATGCCTCCCAGCTGGATTGCATTTAGAGAGACAAAAAAGTAGCGGCCGACCAGGTTCAAAAGGGTCAAGCTCAAAAGGTGGTCGGCCAGCCCATATTGGTGGTCTCCCAGGTGAATGCAACTCAGTGGTGGTATGGGAGACCAGAAAATGTGGCTCAAAAGTGAGGGAGACCACTTACCTGACAAGAAAAACCGACTGACTGGGGAAAGGTGGTCTCCAAGAAGAAAAGGTGGTGTGCTCTGAAAACCGGAGCAAACGGAGAATGTTAAGCGATCCCGGACCGAGGCACACGGCCGACAGCTCCAAAAACTGAAAACTAGTCTCCAAACGGGAACAGTGGCCTACGACCAAGAAAAGTAGCCTACGGCCAGTGAGAGATGGTCTACGAGACCTCTCCCTCCCTTCGGAAAGAGAAAACAAAACTTGGTCCGCAAACCGAGGCAAAGCACAAAAGAGTCTCGAGGTCCGGAGGCAAGGCTCTCAGTCGAGACTCCGTAACCTCAGAACGAGCACAACATGCGCAATCACCGAGCACTCAATCGATGATGTCTGAGTCTTAAGGTTGGTCGAAAATGGGGTGTCTATAGTTGCCCCTCTTTGACAGAACTCGAAAGTCATAACAATGACGGGATTGAATGTCAAAGCCCAGAGACAACCCATTTTTGACAAGGCCAAAGACTTAGACAAACAGACAAGATAATCAAAGAAATGTGCCTGCAGGCAGGGGCAAGATGCAAAAGACATGCACAAAGCCGGACATAACTTATGATCATGCAGAGAAAGCTGTAATGAAGGAAGTCATGCAACAGTTTTAGGCAAGCATATACAAATCTAACTACATTTCATGCAGAAAGGATGTAAGAGAATTATTCAATTCTCGCTACGTTTCACTTGGAGAATACAATACCTGTCCGGTTCGTCTAGTCGCACCAGCCTCAAATGAACTGTACATACAATATCGTGCCTGTAAAAGAAAGAAACTTAACAGGTACAATACTGTTAGACACATGCATAGCAATGCAAGTGAAAAGTGCGTGACCACGCAAGTGGAGTGTGGATGCATGACAATGCAACCTAAGTGTGCCGTATAACAATGCGGATAAAAGATGCAAAATGATATGCAATATTACAAAACAATGTAATAATATATAATGTATTGAAACAATGCAAATGATATGCAATGTATTTGAGATGATCAAACCACAAGCAGTACAAAACCTCACAAATATCACGAAAAGGATGGAGATACAACAATAAAACTCCGTCTACCATAGAAAAGGTGCCGACACCCTCAAACCACAATCCCATCAGTGGAATAGGCGCGTACACATGCAGAACTATGTGTGTGTAGACCGGAACACAAAATACAATTAATTGGGTGGCATGAATTATAAGTAATGAATGATCTGCTGAGAAAAGATCATGATCCTAAATACTGGATGCAAACACTACACTACATATTGCCAATGAATGCAATGGATAATGCGCGCGGCCAAACCGTATCTTGCCTAGGAAGGCATGGACCACAAACAGACCACGTCTAACATGGAATGGTGTCGTCACCTTCAAACCACAATCTCTTTAGTGAATAGGTGCGTACACAAAATCTCATAACCATGCTTTTGGCGCGAAAAGTATGGGCATATGCTAGACTAGGCTTAACATGGAAAGGCGCACGCGACAGATGGAGGCTGATGCAATGGGATATGCGGCTGAAATGGTGCAATATATACTTATTTACGATGCATGTACATATAGAATGCGTAGTCTAGAAGTGAAGGTTCTTACAGGGGCAACTTGGCAATAGTACCTAACCCTCAGCAATGTCCTAGCCTCGATATTTGGTGTGGGAATCTTCCCCTTCTGCTTGGGTTGACGTTAGACACTTACTTTTCTCCCTGACTTTGGGGGTCTGTAGCTTTCCTATTCTCCAACAGCGTTGACAGACTAGTTGGTTTCAAATAGTCCAGAATTGAGGTGCATATAGTATGCTATCTCAACTATTGGGGCTGCCGATACAGATTGTCAAGCCGAGGATTAATACCCTTGGGTAATTTAAACCAGACTTTAGTCTCGGAAATCCTGAACCTTTGCGTTCTAGGCATAAGCCGTTCGAACTCTAGTTTCCACCGTCTCAGTTGATCTCCTAGGAACTCACTGCTAACACAGGCAGGTGGCTATACCAGACCACCGGAAGTCGTTCGGGCACGACAAACACCAAAGGAATTGCACCTTTAGAGGATTTAAGGTCTCCTAGACCAGAGAGTGCACAAGACAGTGCGAATAATGCAATGCACTGACAAGTGCAGGTAAGGTGCGCAAGATAGCGCGATAAAATGAATGCACAAAACAGTGCGATGCGCAAGATAGCACGATTGAGATGCAATGCACAAAACAGTGCGATTGAGGTGCGCAAGATAGCGCGATGCGCAAAATTGCGCGAAATGAAATGTATGCAAAATGCATGAGATGCACAAAACAGTGCGAATGAGGTGCGCAAGATAGCGCGATAAAATGCATGCACAATGCAAGACTTGGCACACGACTTACGACATAGCATTCCATTCATTTAGCACATAGCTCACAACACTTTGTTTGTTTGGCACGTGGCTCACAACACAATATTCTGTTTATTTGGCACGCAGCTCGAAACACAGCACTTTGTTTATCTGGGCACACAGCTCATTCGGGCACACAGCTCATTTCGGCCACACGGCTCATTTTCAGGCACACAGCTCGTTTTCTGGCACACAACTCATTTTCGGGCACACAGCTCGTTTCGGGCACACAGCTCATTCTTCGGGCACATAACTCATTCTTCAGGCACACAGCTCGTTTCAGGCACACAGCTCATTCTTCGGGCACATAGCTCGTTTCGGGCACACATCTCATTTGGGGCACACAGCTCATTTTGGGCACACAGCTCATAACACTGCTCAATCTGAACACTCAGTCCATAACACAGTATTTGGTTTGCATTATGAACACATAACTCAAGCACTTGAATTTCTGAACACGCAGCTCAAACTTTTGTCGTGAACACGCAGCCCACATTTTCTTGAAATCTGAACACACAGCTCAAACTCTTGCGGTGAACACGCGGCCCACATTTTCTTGAAATATGAACACACAGCTCAAACTTGTTGTCGTGAACACACAGCCCACAGTTTTTGAAAGTTGAACACGCAGCTCAAACTTTTGAATTTCTGAACACGCAGCCCATTTTTTGATCGTGAACACGTAACACACACTTGTTGAAAGTTGAACACGCAGCCCAAACTTTTGAATTTCTGAACACGCAGCCCATTTTTTGATCGTGAACACGCAGCACACACTTGTTGAAAGTTGAACATGCAGCCCAAACTTTTGAATTTCTGAACACGCAGCCCATTTTTGAATGTGAACACACAGCACACATTTGTCGAAAGTCGAACACGCAGCCCAAACTTTTGAATTTCTGAACACGCAGCCCATTTTTTATTGTGAACACGCAGCACACACTTGTTGAAAGTTGAACACACAGCCCAAACTTTTGAACTTCTGAACACGCAGCCCATTTTTTATTGTGAACACGCAGCACACACTTGTTGAAAGTTGAACAAGCTCAAATTTTTCAAATTTTCTGAACACGCAGCTCAGTCTTTCAACTTTTGAACACGCAGCTCAAATTTTTCAAATTTTCTGAACACGCAGCTCAGTCTTTCAACTTTTGAACACGCAGCTCAAATTTTTCAAATTTTCTGAACACGCAGCTCAGTCTTTCAACTTTTGAACACGCAGCTCAAATTTTTCAAATTTTCTGAACACGCAGCTCAGTCTTTCAACTTTTGAACACGCAGCTCAAATTTTTCAAATTTTCTGAACACGCAGCTCAGTCTTTCAACTTTTGAACACGCAGCTCAAATTTTTCAAATTTTCTGAACACGCAGCTCAGTCTTTCAACTTTTGAACACGCAGCTCAAATTTTTCAAATTTTCTGAACACGCAGCTCAGTCTTTCAACTTTTGAACACGCAGCTCAAATTTTTCAAATTTTCTGAACACGCAGCTCAGTCTTTCAACTTTTGAACACGCAGCTCAAATTTTTCAAATTTTCTGAACACGCAGCTCAGTCTTTCAACTTTTGAACACGCAGCTCAAATTTTTCAAATTTTCTGAACACGCAGCTCAGTCTTTCAACTTTTGAACACGCAGCTCAAATTTTTCAAATTTTCTGAACACGCAGCTCAGTCTTTCAACTTTTGAACACGCAGCTCAAATTTTTCAAATTTTCTGAACATGTAGCTCAGTCTTTCAACTTTTGAACACGCAGCTCAAATTTTTCAAATTTTCTGAACATGTAGCTCAGTCTTTCAACTTTTGAACACGCAGCTCAAATTTTTCAAATTTTCTGAACACGCAGCTCAGTCTTTCAACTTTTGAACACGCAGCTCAAATTTTTCAAATTTTCTGAACATGCAGCTCAGTCTTTCAACTTTTGAACACGCAGCTCAAAATTTTCAAATTTTTTGAACACGCAGCTCACATTTTTCAATTTGCACGCAGCCCACATTTTGATTTTGCACGCAGCCCATATACTTCATTCTGAACATATAGCTCACGCAGCTCAGTACTCTGTTCATTTTGCACACGGCTCACACGGGACACTGCTTACTTTGAATACACAGCTCGATCTGAACACTGCTTGTTCTGAATAAACAGTTTAATCTGAACATACGAATTTCCTCTTCTCTTTCACTCCGTAGCCTGGAACCTATGTAGCTTCAGATAGGTCCTGGTTTTACTGTTCTGACATGACCTGGATTGAACACTGCGGTTTTATAAAAGAACAACTCCTGTTTTGCACAAATATAGAGAATGGCACAGCGCTCTGAGCACGAAACAAATCATTTTGAAATGGAGAAATGAGTTCTCGACCAGGTATTGAGCCTATGACAGACCACAGTCAAAACGACTCAACAAAGAAAAACAAAAGGTACACAACCTAAACATATGTATTGATGCTCAAAACAACTCAAGGCAAGAATTGAGATGAACAGAATAAAGGATACGACACACAGACGTAACACAAAGATGGGAGACCTCTCGGTTCACAGGGAGCCAGTTTCTTCGGGTATTGTTTCCCATCCTTTCTTATTTGAGGTTCTCATGTCACTCAGCCCTCAAGTCCTGTTTTTCTTTCAAAAACACTTTGCTCACTTTTCTCTCAACGCACATCTCTCTATTCTTCAATCTCTCATTTTTTATCCCTCCCCTGGGTGGTTGATCGATAAATAGGAAGTTGCGGGCTCACGCCCCTAGCATTCTGCTAGATTCTCTTTTTTCGATGACGTCTAGTCGATGCCTTGGATGAGGGAGTGGAGTATCTTGATCCATTCCAATTCGTGCTTCGCACTTGGCTTGATACCTCGTTGTTCGGAGGATGAGAGAGCTTTTAGCCCCTTTGTTGACAGCTTCAACTGTGCCTTTTTCTGGCCGGTAAAGTGCCCTTCTTGGCAAGTATGGTGCCCTCTCTGGCAAATGTATTGACAACGGGGAAAAGACAGGAAGCCTGACTCAACTGTGCCCCTAGTTCATCACTTTGACCAATTTTTATTTTTTTGCTTCTGTTAAAACAATTTTAACCAAAATGAGAGTTAGATTAACATGTTTGTTCGATTTTCTGATTTGAAATCATGCAAGTCAGGTCATGAGCACTGAAAATTTTTCTTTTTTTTGGGTCCAAAAAATGGTCCAGTTTTAGAAAAATAAAATACTTTTTGAGAAAATTAGTCAACCTCAGTAAAAATTCTCAAAAAAAAATTGTTTTTGCAAATGGCCACTGCTCGACGAGCACGGAACGTACTCTTGAGATGCACAACCTCAGATCTAAAACAATGAAAAATTGCCCCTTGCCTAAAGGGCACTGCACGGCAACGGAAAGTTGCCCCTTGTTTGGATAGCGCTGCAGCACTAGCCTGAATAGTGCCGCAGCACGTGGTAACCAATCCTCACAGTGACAATTACAACCAAATTCTCAGACACAGAAAAGACAAGATGACCAGAACCAACACATGGACACAGTCGAATTTGAAGTGTTTTATGGCTGAACTTCAGAATGAAGTTGCCTACGTATCCCAAAGATAGGAATCAAGCCTTACGTAGTTCGGAGTTAAGGTACACTCGGGTATTAACCGCTCCTTTTGCGCTCTAACTTTTGCCAAGGCCGCCCTTCTAGGTTTTCAACCTTGCGAGCTTTGTTTTTCTTTTCTTTTCAATTCTTTTCATTTCTTTTTTTCTTTTTCATCTTTTTTTCTCCCTTTTCTTTTTTTCATTCTTTGTATTTTTTTTCTTGTTCTTTTTCTTCTTTTTCTTGCTCTAACTTTTGCCTGGGTCGCCCTTCCGGGTTTTCGGCCCAGCGAGCCTCTCAAGGGTAAAAGTGTAGCTTGGTCCATGTCAAATGGTTCTGAGATCTCGAATCCATCTGAATCCAAGAGAGTGGCTGCTGCTCGCTGACGATGTAGGAGTCCATCCAACGGGGGCTGAATTTGCCCCTAGTGCTGTGGATAGGAACTCGGTTGTCCTTCAGCAATGTCTTCTTCTTTCCTCCTTTCTGGGGTTTGACATTCTTGCCGATCTTCATTGATTTGTGGAATGATCCATCTTCGTCTCTTCAAGCACAATCTGGCATCTTTTGCCCGTAGTTCGAGTGGTGCTTCTGATCTTGCTTTGCAAGCTTCTTTTGATGACATCTGATCTTCTTGATCTGACTTCCCTGTCTCTAGTTCGAGGGCTGCTTCTGATCCGGCGACACATGCCTCACATTGTGGTTGACCATTGAACATTCTGAATCTAAGTTCATGTCACGCCCTAGACCCGCCCCTAAAAGTTTGGGCATGACCACCTCAAAAAAAATGGACATAAAACCTGATAAATATAACCTATGGGGCCTGAACGGAAGCACCTGATAAACAAAAATCTATTCCATTGAGCTACCACTATCATGCCAGGATCACAACATCATAAAAGTAAATAATATACAGAAAACATACATACACATACATCGACTCCGCCCATAATTGGGCATATAACAAAGCATATTAATGAAAGACAACCGAAGCATAAACCCCAAAAACTCAATAACAAATACACAGGCTTCGGTTAGTGCCTGGACACATCGAGGTTGACAAGAGAGAGACGAGCGTTAAGGGTTAGGACTGGCTTCCCAGTTGATCACCTACAGAAACAGACAAAATACAGAATGAGTGAAACTCAATGAATAATAGTACATAAATAATGTAAAGTGTAACCTGAATAGTAAGGCATAAGACTGCAGAAACATATGATTAACTTCATTCCATAATCACTTCAAAACAGCCATGAATTCAGTTTTCTTAACAGAGTAGTTTTAAACCCAGTATGAGCAGAACTTCCATAGGTCTGCAGATACAAAATGGCCATAGGCCCAGAAATGCATATATATATATATATATATAACAGAACAGCCTTTTGGCCTAGAAATATATATATAGAACAGCCTTAAGTTCAATCTTGCAACATAAACATGGTGGCTATAAGCTCTTGAAACATGGTGGCACGAGGCCCTTGAAACATGGTGGTTATAAGCCCTTGAAACATGGTGGCACGAGGCCCTTGAAACATGGTGGCTATAAGCCCTTGAAACATGGTGGCATGAGGCCCTTGAAACATGGTGGCTATAAGCCCTTAAAACTTGTGGCACTAAGGCCCTTGAAACATATGGCATAAAGCCCTTGTAACATATGGCACTAAGGCCCTTGAAACATATGGCATAAAGCCCTTGTAACATATGGCATGAAGCCCTTGAAACATATGGCATAAAGCCCTTGTAACATATGGCATGAAGCCCTTGAAAGATTGGCATGAAGCTCTTAAAAAGTTGGCATGAAAGCCCTTAAAACAAAGAACTTGTAACATACATAAACTTGTAACAACATAAACTTGTAACATACATAAACTTGTAACATACATAAACTTGTGACAGACTTAAACTTGTAACATATACTTGAAACATACCTGAACATACTTGAACTTGTAACATACTGGAAACATGCCTGAAACATACTTCAACATCATTCATTAATTCAAACGGAACATATCATAACTAGAGGATTTCTTGTTGTGTCGTGTCATTATCGTACGCTTAACAATGAGACACTAATTCACATTCTCATGAGAGTCACATAATGATGCTAAACTTTGCACTTATATCGTAGATTCCGGATCACTTCCAATTCATAAACAACATATCAAATTAACTTCAATTCATCTGGATACATGCAGCTACTCTTATATTTACTCAGAATCCATTCTTCAAGAATGAACATAAATTCTTTTGGGTAAATGACTTACTTTACGTGCTCTCTTATCAATAGCATACACCCTTGTTTAATCATTCTTATATGTTAACATAGTTGCCTTGCCTTGTAATTAACATAGTCCTAATGGTAACTGTTACATCATTCCCATGAGTTGACATAATTAACGTAAGGTTAACAGGACATTCCTGATAATTAGTAACGAAAAGTAAGTACATTTTCGTTAGATTATAGATGACTTTATTGGTTTCACAATTTCACAGTTCGGCCCTTGGCCTGAGGGGTTCACACATTCACAAGTTCCTTTGATGTTTTCATAATTCCATAATGTTTCTCATATAACTTACATAACTTCATAAACTCTTTTGAAGTTTCCATAATATCACAGTGTTTCTCACATAGCATTTATAACATTTATGTCAACATAATTCTTACGACGAATATTTAACATCAATAACGATAAATGGTTAAGGGTACGTCAAAGTACTATTACTCACAGTATTCAGGTGCGTGGTCTACCCTTGAAGCTAACCCTACACAAATCACGTAATCCAAACATAATCCATCATAGTACAACATCATTTAGTTCATTAACACCATTTACAATTCAACATAATTCAAAATAAACCCTTGAATCTCATTTTAACATTCCAAAATTGAGTTTATGTCATCCATATCCTTAATAGATTATTTCTCTAATTTTTCCTTTACATGATAGCATGAATTCCAACATTTATAACAAAGTTCATTCGCAAATTTAAAACATAATTTCCAAACATTTCCAAATTCCAATTAAACTTGAACACATCTAATTCAATATCTCAATTTCATTACTCTACTTTCAATTTGGACCAATTCATTGGTTTTCATCATTAATCAACCTAGGGTTTCAAGGAAAATGATGATTTTTAGCAAAAATTCAAACTTCTTAAATCACCACTTTTAATTCCAATTTTCCCAATAATTCTACACCTAGGATTCACAATCCATCACTTAAACCCAACAATTAACTCCCAACATCACAAACCATAAAACCCCAAATCTCAAGTTGACACAAAATGCTCAAAACCATAGATTTTGTATTTATATACTCAAAATACCACAAATCCATCCATGAATGCAAGTATTGTAAGAGAACAAGGACCCCTACCTCAAGAACCAAGCAGGGAGCAAAGCTTTGAGAAAAATCCACCAAAATCTCGAAATTCCAATCGGTTGAAAATGTTCATCTTCTTGCCTTCTTCACTTCTTGGTGGAAGATCTTGCTCAAACCTAAGGGAAATAGAGGTATTTGGGGATCAAAACCCTAGGGTTTTCGGACTTAGGGCAAGAGGGATCAAGAGAGGAAAGGAAAACATAAGAAATGATCTCAAAATCCCGTTTTTAAGCTGCTGTACCCGCTATTTCCGCTCGAGCGTCCCTATTCTCGCTCGAGCGGACCTGTTCCCAGCACAGATTCTGAAACTTCAAACATGCGTAACTCTCCCATCCGGACTCCGTTTTAGGTCGTTCTTGTGTCCAAATTGAAGCCCCGGAAATAAGATTTCCAATGGTTCTAACCTCACATCCAAATTCAAAGTGTGGAAAAATAAAAGGGCAAATGAGTGAAGGTTGGTCGTAAACGAATTATTCAAATTAAAGTTTTTGGTCCAATCTTACTTTACCATCATATTGTCATCTCAATCAATACCCCAAAATAAGGTAAAAACATTCCAAATACACGAAGAAGAACATCAAAAATGAGCCCACATGCCTCAGAAGCAAACTTAACCAGACGACCCGCTCGAGCGTGTAGACCAACGAAGCAATCCGCTCGAGCGTCTACTCCCCCGCTCGAGCGGGAAATCACAACTCCCAGAATCTCAAGCCGTCTGCACAATTACTGGGAACCCCCAAAAGTCCGCTCGAGCGTTAACTCTTCCGCTCGAGAGGAGGGAAAAATTCTGGGTCGTCACAGTTCAAGGTTCGAAAGCAAGGGGTCGAGTCTCGAGGCTGAGAGCGATCCTAGGCTGCACAATCTCAAGAGCGATTCCACACAGGTCTTCGCAGGACTGAGCAAAACTTTTTTGAAACCTTTTTAGAAAGCGACTAATCGCTCACGCTGAAGACAGTGTAGAACCAATCTGGATTAAAGTACTCACATTAATAAACATGATCTCATTCATTAAGGGCTTAGCACGCCTCTCTTTCTCTCCATTGATCAAATTTTGCAATACCCGAGGAATTCCTCTCTCTTCGTTTTTTTATCACAGTGTTAGAAAAGTTTTGAAAAACTTAGGCCAACGCAATGATTTCGAGGCATAGAAAAGGCAAAGTTTTTAGTCAAATACTGCCACCTTATTCTGAACTTTTGGCATAACTTGCACACGGTAGAAGCAAACATAAGAGTGTGCAAAACCACTGTTGTTCCATTCAAATTTGTTGGTGTAACTGGCTCCATGCAGAAATAGACTCAAAAGAAAACGAAAAGACAAACGCAAAACAAAATGGTGATGCTCGAGATAACACCCCCGGAATCACCCGACCTTTGTACAACAGGACTGACTCAATACAACAAGACAGACCCTTAATCAAAAAGACTGACTCGAGACAATGAAACAGACTCAAAATAAAACTTACAGAACTGACTCAACACCCAAGTCAGAAACTACAAAACTAGCATTCGCAAATGCTCAAAAAAGTGCGTTCCATATGCCACATCTGAGGTAAACCGAGCACCGCCCGCAGGTGGTCCAACCCCTGATCACATACTCATACTATTCTCAAAGTTCACTGACCCAGTGATGGTAGACTTCGCCGAGCTTGGCGGGAGGACAACCCCATTGTCAAACAGATCTTGTACTTCGTGGCGAAGACGGAAGCAGTTGTCAGTGCTGTGACCACTTTGCTGGTGGTACGCGCAGTACTGGTAGCATCATGTGAGATGGGGAGGTTACTCGGGAGGGGCCGAGGCTCAAGGGGTTTGAGATGCCCCTTTTCGGCGAGGATTTGAAGTGCCTTAGACAAAGGCATGTAGAGGGCATGGAAGACCTTGCGACCTCGGGGCGGATATTTTGAAGTCTGTGAGTTTTTGCTGGACACACTCGAAAAAGGATCGGTAGGTGCTGCCTTGGCTCTCTGATCTTTTCCAGGTGCAGGGTTAGAATTGGAAGGAACTGTTCTGGTACGACGATCCCCATCTCGATTTTCTCCCTGGCTTGAACTGCTATTGTCTTTAGTGGGGAAGATGTCATCCACAGTCTTAGCCACAACTGCGAGTACTTGTTACTTATTTAACCCTCTGGCTTTCAGAGCCTCAACAGCTTGCTGGAGTTGTTCATAAGGATCAGTGTCCATCTTCATCTTGTTCTTTCCACTAGCCTCAGCTTGGTGGAAGGTTTGGGTTACTTGACCAGTACGAAGTCCGGCTGTTGTTGACATATCATTGCTAGAGCTTGAGACAGCTTCAGGTTGGCTGAGCTCAATTACAATTCGCCCCAGTAGCAGGGGCTCCTGCGGCATGAAATTCCCAGCATACGATGCATTTGATGGCAGAACCGACATTCCACAGGCTAGATCCGCCACAGATCTTTAAAGGCCGCCAACCATTCCCATCAACTCAAACGTGGTGGGCTCACGAGCTTGAAACAACTGGGGTGTCCAGACCGGGTGCGCGGCAGGTGACCTAGGTGGGTGTGGTACTTCAACGTCGGTCTCACCTTGTAATATGATTCCTTGGTCTAATGCGGCTGCCATAACCACAATTTCTTCCAAATTTTGTGTCATCACGAGTCTGCTGAACTGAACAGAAGTGATGTGACTGGTGACTGACAGATCTGATGAACCGGTGAGCCTTTTCCTGTCTTGCCTCAGCAAAGGAGAACACTGGTTGCTCTGAACTGAGTCTCTGAACTGAAAGAGAAAACATGCAGCATCTTAGCCCAATTCCACTAATACAGACATGAACATAATTGAATAACTGCATTCGACCACTGATCACTGTTCCCAAAATTACTGCCCCCAAAACTGAATCTGATAACCACAGATATAACTGATTCTCAAAATACCGAACTGGTGCCCGCAGGCCTGATGCCCAAACTTGCAAACTAATACATGCATTCCTGTAGATACGCACTCTAAAGCACATAACAAACAAGTGAGAGCTAAAACACCCCTATGTTGGGATAGGGTTTCCCTGTCCTATTTTGTCAGGAACTAGGGTTTCGCTACGCATGCAGCGGTTTCAAACAACCTATGATCAGGTAAACAACCAGTCCTAGCTTGGAATGGTCACTATGGATTTCGAATATGCACTAGGTCGAATGGTCAAAAAGGGTGCCCCGGTAAAATTGGGGTTTGTGTTCCCGTCATGGCAGAGCCCGCAACGGGTCAGCCTTATGGCACGCTTCGCAAAGCGAGCCTTCGGCAAACCGTTTAGGAATAGCATACAGCAAACACGGTGTCCTAGGCGCACCAATGCAAATGCAATGGAAAGAAACACATAAGTGTAGTCAAAATAAGATATCATGAGTTCGAGCCAAGTTTTCTAACATCCCAGCAGAGTCGCCAGAAACTGTAGACGTTCTCGAACGTCACGGGGGAAATCCCATTTTGTTCATTTAGGCTGACTACCGTTCAGGACTCAATGCCACGGTCCTGTATCTAATCTCACAGAGTGCAATGCAAGACCAATGAATCATCAAAGAGTCCAAATCCGGCAAATTGTTTTTTTTAAAAACAGATTTTTTTGAAAGAAGTGCCAAACATGGACTGCTTTGCCAGATTCAGAGTCGCCACTCAAATATTTTATTTTGAAAAATTTAGGAAACCCTGACTCGTTGCCTAAGGCCACGTGTCCGTCATCACCAAAGTTGCCTCGGCTCGAGAACTTGGGTACGATTAGGGAAGGTTATTTCGTGAGCACCCCCGCTCGCCCGATTAAAGATCGGCCTCTACTAACCATGATATCTAGTTTTGAAAACATTATGCATTCTTATTCCGGTTATTAGCCTAGATTTACTATGTGATGCGCACAATATACAAGTATAGACTGAGTCGCCTGAGTTGGAACAAAACATTTCATGTTTGTTTATTTTGAAAACGGTTTGATGGTGCTACTCGCAAGTAGGCTAAAACATGGATTTGCCACCCTCGGATGGGCTTAGAAAACATGATTTTGCCACTCTCAAGTCGGCTTAAAACTAGCAGTTGATGAATTGTTCCAATCCAAGTAACCCAACCTTCACCCACAGACATTCAGGTAGTTATATCATATAAGTAGTTAGCCTCATGGTAAGCATACTATCATGGCAGTCACTCACACACATGCAAGGATGAGTACTCCAAGCCAAAGAAAGAAGCTTATTAGAAATCATGCATGAATCCTAACTATGCTGAAATGCCTAATGCAACACTTGCAAAAATGCAACTACAATAGGCTCGGCTAGTCTAAGATGGCATATGATGATGCAACGGCTAATACGTATTCAACTTGAAATTGAAATACAATGCAGTTAGTATGATGCGCCGAGCCCAGTGCATGCAAGACATATGAATGGATGCAAACATGCGAGTATAAGTATGCTAATGAAAGCATGCCCTAATCTAACCATCATAAGCTGATAAATAAAACGGAGAAAGAAGTGGTGTTGGAAGACATACATCACACACACGCACACTTATTACACAATTGCCCTCGCTCGGAGGATCCGAATAAATAATTAACTACTCTAGCTAATTAAATATTACAAAACCCTAATTAATTAACAAATTAACTAGGAAAGCGAATAAACTAGCATGCAAGCTATAAAATGGACTGCCTCAGCTCTTGTTTCGAATGATGAAAGATGCATGCGTGCTCGGGTCGCTTTGTCTGGAAATTCCTTGCGATGCCCGATTTGCCTCTGTTTTGCAATTGGTCCCGGAATACTGTGCAAAACTCTAGAAGGCTGCTGATTTCTTGTTTTGCTGCAACAGAGAGCAAGAAAGGGGCATGGCAAAGCATTTTCAACATATGTGTGCACGACTACTCTCCCAGTCATTGCACAAGCTCTAGGGAGTGTAGACATCGATCCTTGTGCCACCAATCACGCATCTCGATGCACGATGGCCGAGGAGTCAAATTGCACGACTCGATGTGAAATGAATGCACATGAAAACACAACAAGACCTAAACTCCATCATGGGTAATCTGGAGTGTCGGCGACTGGGAATTGAGACACGCTCCGTCACTTGGAGTATGAAACGTCCCTCGTTTCCTATGTTTGGACTAACCCTACTCAAAACACAATGCAATGAGATGGCATACACAATGTGACTAACATGCAACCCTAAATGCAATGCAACCTAATCATGCTGGCATGCGAGGGATGATATGCAAACATGCAACTTAGCATACGCAATGCTATGGACTAAAATGGCATACACATTGCACATGAGCTATATGGCATACACAATGCACACATACAAAGATGGGCATGCACGAAGGCATAATCAAAGCATACACAAAGCGATGGTCAAACATGCAACAACGTGAACCAAATGACATACACAATGCAAGGTGGACTTAAACCAATATGAGTGGATCTCAGCCACACTTGAATCAGTGGCCATACATGATGAAATGAAGCAACAACACTCATGCAAACATGCCCAAATGCAAGGGACCGAACCTAGGGCATCAAATGCCACTCTACCAAAGCATGGTAGGGGATGAAATATGGCATACAAACAAACATTTTCCAACTCTGAAACATGATGCACCATGGTCCCGAATCATGCAAACACTTCACACAATGCATGCTAGGTGGCCCGAATACCGAAACTAGTGAAGTGCGTTACACTAGAAGTACACAAAGCAATGCGCGAATGGAAAAACCAACCCCAAATAGACCCTAGGCAGGTCCAAAACAGTGAGGAAATCGCCTAAAAAGATGGCTCAACATGCAAAGAAATGAAGCTCATTCAATGGTCCGAAAATAAGGCATTCATGCACAACTCTCAAGCACAGTTAAAGAGGAGAAAACATGAGAATATGGCATTCATATAGGCTCTGAAATATGATTCAAAATGACCCCAAAGCATGAAAACACCTCAGTATATGCATGCAATAGACCTCAAATCTCAATGCTAGGCATGGATATTGAACTACAAGCATGCAAAACAAGCATCATTCGACCATGAGACCCAAAAACAGAGCTAAGGCAGTCCAAAATGTAACGCACTCAAAATATACCCATAATATCATACATTCAAGATACAGAAATGAATTGTTAAATTACAAACATCAGAGTATTCATTACAAAATGTATTACATGTTGACAACAAAATTAAATGCCCTATAGGCTTACAACTTTCCAAGTCAACACTTGGTTGCAAAAGAAGAGAGTACTAACTATACACAAAAGAAGCCCCTGGCTTGATATACATGTAATACAACAAAAATTAATAAAAAAGAGTCTTTAACTCCCACAATGATCCATGCTAAGATCTCGGAGGCAGCATAGTACCTGAACCTGAAAATGATGTCCCATATAGGGTGAGCCACAGCCCAGTAGAAATATACTAAACCAACTATAAACTATGACTAAAGTATTAGCAGTTGATAGATGGTCAACACTTATACATCCATTTACATCACATTACAATTCCATGACAATCATGTCCATGTTTTATTTCATTTCAAAAACGTGGCTCAGAACCTGGCCAGATAATCCGACAGAGATTACATCTCTTATTAACAATATTTCCAATTCAATTGGGATAACAACTCATGTGAAGCATTTCTTATATCATAATAGATACACATTTTGGTGCTGTATCAATCTCAGCCAAAATCACTTCCATACTTCACAAATGATACACATTTTAGTGTTGTATCAATAACATGTAAAAACACTTCCATACTTTACAAATGATACACATTTTAGTGATGTATCAATGTCAAACAAAATCCAATTTAGAGGTCCATCCCCTATCTTCCCCTAAACCGTGGAGTACATCCCCTATCTCCTCCCACATAACACAATGTATATAAGTAATTATCATATACATGTTTACCCAATCAATACATAATTTCGATGTATTATATCAACCACCATATTCTATGGCATACTCAATTGATTAGTTTTAGTTTGCCTAATCATTATGCATTGTCTACAACAATCACAACTATCTTCCACCGATAGCCCAAAATAGTTATTTCTAAACAGAACATAAATGCACCAAATGGATAAAATATCAACATTTAGTCTAGGTGAGCGATAAATTAATCCAACTACACCCTTTAATCCCATACCTTTCCAATTTGAATAATTTCTATTCAATTTCTCATTTCCCAAAATTAATTATACAAATTAATTTATCACAACAATTCGAGCTTTTCCCATAATCTCAATACCAACCCTAAGGTTCCATTTTCATCAATAATCCAACACATGGTTCCATTTTCCCACAGCATTACATACATATGAGTTTTAAACTTGAATACCCCTCTTTTGAAAATTACACAAGGACCACAAACTTTCTCAAAATTACCCGACAACCCCAACATATCAAAATGACAAAATTTAAAGACAAAGCTCATAAGATGGAGTAGGATATCCCTACCTCGAAGTTAGAGCTCAAACGGAGATGAAGACCAAAGCCCAACGTGCTCCAAATTCAGAAATTTTCAGATTAAAACGAAGCCCTCGCGACCCTCTACCTTTCTTACAAAGGGACTAGGCTAAAAACTCACTAGAAGTAGATGAAACCCTAGAGAGAAGGTTTGTAGAGAGAGAGGGAGCTCGGATCTAGGGTTTTGAAAATGAAAGAGATGGAAAAAGTGAAGTGTAATCCTGCTGCTTTCTACTGATATACGTATGACCCGCTCGAGTGGAGAATAGGACACTCGAGCGTCAAGCAAAAAACTGAACCCGCTCGAGCGCCAAGACACAAAAACAAAACACATCTGCTCGAGCGCGAAAACCAGTCCGCTCGAGCGTAGATTCTCCTCTCCCAGTACTTTTACAGACAATGAACTACCCGCTCGAGTGCAACCCGCTTGAGCGTAAGAAAAACCGCTCTAGCGTGAAAAACACACCTGCAGAAGTTTTGTAGAGGCACGAAATGCTGGGAGTGTGTAAAACCCGCGCGAGCGCAATAAGACCCGCTCGAGCGGATCTCCTAAAAATTGGGCAACAAGATTTGAGTCCAAGGCTCAACCAACCTGTTTGAAACGCACCCAATACATCCTAAAACTCAAACATCGGGAATTAAAGGATGACAACAATATATATACAACAACTAACTCCACGGAACCTAAGTCCGGAATACGATTAAACAGTAAAGGGAAATCGGGATCGCTATAACCTTCATCCCTTAAAGAATTTCGTCCTCGAAATTAAATACAAGTTTTTCAAAAACAAGATTTTCTCAATTCCCAACATTATTACAATGCGAAATTCAACAACTCGACCCATTACCGATCATCTCATCTCTTTTCAAGAGGCAAATTACAACATTTTCCACAACATGCATTTTAAATATGCATTTCCTGAAATTCCACAAATTTCAATACCACATTCCACAATTTCATATCATTTGCAACATTAGTATCATGCTTGCACTTCCACAATATTTTTAACATACACAATGCTAAAATAACTTCCATTAATCACAACATATACAATGTTTTACAACTTAAGACATATTCATTGCTCTTAAAGTTCAACAAGATCACAAGATTCCCATTACATGGTTACACATTAACAAACATGTCTGAATATTTTTCACGGACTTCCAACTCACGTTCCCAAGTGGCTTCCTCCACTCCGTGATGCTTCCACAAAACCTTTACCAAGGGGATGGTCTTGCCTCGCAAGACTTGATCCCGCCTATCCAAGACCCGAACCGGTCTCTCCTCATACAAGGCATTCTCATCTACCTCTAAGTCGGTCCAATCCAACATGTGCGATGGATCTGGCTCGTACCTCCGAAGCATACTAACATGAAACACGTCATGCACCCCGGACAACTGCGGTGGCAAAGCCAAACAATAAGCAACTTCCCCAATCCTCTCAAGGATCCAAAGGGACCGATAAACCGAGGGGATAACTTCCCACTCTTCCTAAACCTCATCAAACCTTGCCTAGATGATATTTCAAGAAAACACGATCACCAATCTCAAACACCAAAGGCCTCCTCCTACGGTCGGCATAACTCTTTTGGCGACTCTGGGCTGTAACAAGCCTCCTACGGATAAGTTCAACTTTCTTCGTCGTTTCCCTTACCAACTCCGGGCCCAACAAAGGTGCATCACCCACCTCGGCCCAACAAACTGGAGACCTACACGGTCGGCCATACAAGGCCTCAAACGGTGCCATACCGATACTAGACTGAAAGCTGTTGTTGTAGGCAAACTCCACCAAGGGCAAGTGCCTCTTCCACATCCTGCTAAAGTCAAGGACACAACCTCGAAGCCTATCCTCAAGGATCTGAATAGTACGTTCGGACTGCCCGTCAGTCTGAGGATGATAAGCCGTGCTAAAGGTCAACTTAGTGCCCAAGGCACTCTGCAAACTCTGCTAGAACCTAGCAGTAAAACGAGGATCTCTATTTGAGACGATTGTCATTGGGACCCCGTGCAACCTCATTATGTCCCGAATATACAAATCGGCAAGATGATCCACCGAATCTCTCACGCGCATAGGGATAAAGTGCGCCAAGTTAGTCAACCGTTCTACAACCACCCAAATAACATCACTACCCCGCTGAGTCCTCGGAAGACCTACAACAAAGTCCATAGTGACATGCTCCCACTTCCACTCGGCAATAGGCAAGGATTGTAACAAACCCGCTGGTCTCTGATGCTCGGCCTTCACTTGCTAACAAGTAAGGCACTTAGACACAAACACCGCCACATCCTTCTTCATACCCCGCCACCAAAACTGGCGACCCAAATCCCGATACATCTTGGTGCCTCCTAGATGCACCGCAAGGCATGAATGGTGAAACTCTCAGAGTACCTCCTCTCGGCAAGACTCCGGCACAAACAAACGATCTCGGTATCTCACCCTCAGGTCGGGATACACAAATAAACCCTTCGTAGCCTTCCCACTGGATATCTTCTCTCGAAGGGATTCTACCTCAAGGTCACCTCTCTGTGCCTCTAACACTCGATTCACAAGTGTAGGCTGTGCAACAACAGAAAACAAGGCCGTAGCCTCAACGAATTCACCCAAAAGCAAATCAAACTCGCCAAGTACGCCCAACATCTCCCACTCCTGGATGGCTATACAAGCTACATCACTGATGGATTTCCTACTAAGGGCACCGGCCACAACGTTGGCCTTCCCCGAGTGATAGTACAACTCAAAATCGTAGTCCTCAATGAACTCCATCCACCTCCTCTACCTCAAATTTAAGTCTCTCCATGTAAACAGATACTTCAAACTCTTATGGTCCGAGTACACCTCGAACCTCTCACCATAAAGGTAGTGCCTCCAAATCTTCAAGGCAAAGATCACTGCTGCTAACTCTAGGTCATGTGTAGGGTAATTCCTCTCGTGAATTTTTAACTGACGTGAGCCATAGGCAACCACATTCCCCTCTTGCATCAACACACAACCCAAACCCTCTTGTGAGACATCACAATAAACCGCATAACTCAACCCTCTCTCCGGAATAATCAGAACCAGAGCGGTGGTTAATCTAACCTTCAACTCTTGGAACGACATTTCACAATTCTCAGTCCATACAAACTTGACCCCTTTCCGCGTCAATCTAGTCAACGGTGAAGCTAACCTGGAGAAATCTTTCACAAACCGACGGTAATACCCAGTTAATCCCAGAAAACTGCGTATCTCAAAAACACTCTTAAACTGTGCCCAATCTTGCACTGTCTCAATCTTGGATGTATCAACAGACACCCCTTCCCTGGAAATCACATGGCCTAAGAACTTGACTTCTCCCAGCCAGAACTCACATTTCCCGAACTTGGCATACAGCCTGTGGGTTCTAAGCAACTCAAGCACCACTCTCGAGTGTTCCCCGTGCTCCTCCTCAGAAGGTGAATAGATAAGGATGTCGTCTACAAAAACGACCACAAAACGATCTAAGAATTCCTGAAAGATCCGGTTCATCAAATCCATAAAGACTGCCGGTGCATTGGTGAGCCCAAATAGCATCACCAGAAACTTATAGTGGCCATACCGCGTACGGAATGCCATCTTCGGAATATCCTCCTCCCTGACCCTCAACTGATGGTAACCCGATCTCAAGTCTATCTTAGAGAAACAACGGGAACCCTTCAACTGGTCAAACAAATCATCTATACGGGGCATAGGATACTTATTCTTAACCGTAGCCCGATTCAACTTCCGGTAGTCAATACACAATCTCAAGGCACCATCTTTCTTTTTAACAAAGAGGGCCGGTGCTCCCCACGGTGAAACACTAGGGCGAACAAAACCCTTATCTAGCAATTCCTGGAGCTAAACACTGAACTTTTCAACTCACTTCAAACCCGGCCGGCGGCAAAATGATAAGCGTGCCAAGGAAATCGGCGCCGTGCGGGCACTAGATCAATGG
>NW_021024648.1:1378687-1411437 GCF_004153795.1 Camellia sinensis
CACTTCTATACTTTACAAATGATACACATTTTAGTACTGTATTCAATGTCAAACAAAATCCATTTAGAAGGTCAATCCCCTAGTCTCCACTAAAGCTCGTGGAGTACACAATCCCCCTATCTCCTCTCACATAACGACAGATGTTCATAAATGCAATGAGTCAGTATACATTGTTTACACACACAAATTCATGAATCCTTATATTTTGATACTGCACGATCATTTATGCACTACTCAAGTGATGATTATATGTGGTAGTGATTGCCTAAATCATATTGGCTATTTGCTACAACAATCACGACTATCTTCCACCGATAGCCCCAAAATAGTTATTTCTAAACAGACACATAAATGCACCAAATGGATAAAATATCAACATTTAGTCTAGGTGAGCGATAATTAATCCAACTACACCCTGTTAATCCCATAACCTTTCCCAATTTGAATAATTCTATTCAATTTCTCATTTCCCAAATTTAGGATTGTTAGCAAATTTAATTTATCACAACAATTCGCAGCGCTTTCACGCATAATCTCGACATAAGCCAACCCTAAGGTTCCATTTTCATCATGAATCCAACACATGGTGATTTTTCCCACAGTCATTAATACATATCGAGTTTTAAAACCTTGAAAATCCCCTCTATTTGAAAATACACAAGGACCCACAAACTTTCTCAAAATTACCCGCAACCCCAACATATCAAAATGACAAAATTTAAAAGACAAAGCTCATAAAAGATGAGTTAGGATATCCCTACCTCGAAGTTAGAGCTCAAACGGAGATGAAGACGCAAAGCCCAACGTGCTCCAAATTCAAAATTTTCAGATTTAAACGAACCGGCGACCTATTTCCTACAAGGGACTAGCAAAATCACTAGAAGTAGATGAAACCCTAGAGAGGAGGTTTGTAGAGAGAGAGGGAGCTCGGATCGTAGGGTTTTGGAAAAATGAAAAGAGATGGAAAAAGATGAAGTTGTAATCCAGCTGTGTCTACTAATATACGTGCTGACCCGCTCGGCGGGAGAAAGGACACTCGAGCGTCAAGCACAAAAAATTGGACCGCTCGAGCGCAAGACACAAAAACAAAACACATAATGCTCGAGCACAAAAAACCAGTCCTCTCGAGCGAGATTCTCTTCTCCAGTACTTTTACAGACAAGAATTACCTGCTTCGAGCGCCCAACATACCCGCTCAAGCGCCAACATACCCGCTCGAGCGTTGAAAAACACACATTGCAGAAGTTTTGTAGAGGGCATTGAAATGCTGGGTGTGTGTTAAAACCCGCATCGAGCTGGATCCCCTAAAAACTGGACAACAAGATTTGAGTCCAAGCTCAACCCAACCTGTTTGAAACGCGCCCAGCACATCCAAACTCAACTTCGGGAATTAAAGAATGATAATAATATATATATTACAACAACTAAAACTCCACAGAACCTAAGTCCGGAATACGATTAAACAGTAAAGGGAAAACCGGGATTGCCTATACAAAATATGCCACAACATCAGTTTAAGGCATGATCAAAAAGTGATAGAATCAAGGGCAACAAAACATGCAAAGTAAGCTAGTGAACCATGATTTGCACTACAACTATATGAAGACATGAGGGGTCACCAAACCAGCTGAAAAACAGAAGTATGCCTTGCCAAAAATAATGCCCAAAAAATCCATGGAAACATGGTCAATTGCATGTTTAGAATGAGGCTCTTTGGAAAGCCATGCAAGGGGTTGTCTACACATACAAGACGGACATACAAAATGGCAAAACCACCTCTAAAAGAGGTTATGAGGGCCCTAAAACTCACCAAAAAAATTCCCGAAATGAGTCTATTTTTTTTGGAAGCAGCCAAATAAAAGGTCCCCTTTAAAGGCCTTGAAGAGGATTACCTTTACACATGCATGATGGACATTCCAAAACGGAAAAAAAGGGCTCTGGAAAGAGGCCTATTCAAGTCACAAAACTCACCCAAAAAGTGCCTAAAGCATTGGCTTTAAAAACATGCAAATAGGGCTCCTTGTAAGGCCCAACAAAGCTAGTAAGAGAAACAAGGGTGCAGAGGGCACCCCTCTCTGATTTTGAGGCTCAAAGACCACAGTTAGCCACTAAAACCCACTAGATGTTCAGTGGCTAAAAGGCCAAACCAAGGCCAACACAAATGCTATTAATGCATAGCTTCAAACATGAGAAAATGAAGCAGCAAGCGCGGGTAGATTGACCCCCAACAAAAAAATTGGTCTGAAACAAACTTTGAAGAGGGCTTCAAAAAAATACCTTTTTTAGTTTATGACAAAGCCCAAAAAAAAGGCTTGAAAATAGAGATAAACTATTGAAGCCAAAATAATGTCAAAAAGGAGGGAAATGAAGTGATAAACCCTTGTAGCCAAATGGATTAGCAACTTCTGGACACAAGATAGCAAGTCTTTAACCTCTGAAAATTGAGTTCCAAGGTGCTTAGGTTGACAATGGCAGGTGTTGGCCTGGAGTGTAGTGCATGGGTGCTAAGAACAATGGACTTTAGAAGCTTGAAGTAGAGAGATATGGAGGGAAGTGTATAAAGCTTTAGACCACAAAAATCTCAACCCTTGCAAGTGGAGAGGAGGTCTCTCTTTAGAAGAAAGGCCAAGGCTTCTTCTAGAAGCTTGGGGAGCAAAGGGGCCAAGCTTCTTAAGGATGCTTAAACCCAAAGGAGTCAAGTTTCTGAGGAAGTAGACCAAAGGGGTCAAGCTTCCTCAAGAAGCTAAACAAAAGGTCAAGCTTTCTTCTTAGAAGGCTAAGAGAAAAGGGACCAAACTTTCTTTAAAAAGCCAAAACAAGAGGGTCAATCCCTCGGAGGTGATGGAGCAAATGCCTCCCAGTAAGGCACAGCTGGATTGCATTCAGAGAGAACAGAAAAGCAGAAGGCTGGCGACCAGTTCAGGTGGCGGCCGACCACTCCCCCTGGTCGGCCGACCAGGTTCAAAAGGGTCAAGCTCAAAAGGTGGTCGGCCAGCCCTATTGGTGGTCTCCCAAGTGAATGCCAACTCAGTGGTGGTATGGCGAGACCAGAAAATGCTGGCCAAAAGTGAGGGAGACCACTTACCTGACAAGAAAAACCGGCTGACTGGGGAAGGTTGGTCCCAAGGAAGAAAAGGTGGTCTCCCACCCTAGTACCACCTTCCCTAACCAATGAAAACTAGGGTTCCATGCCAAAAATGAACCCACATGATGCAAAATAAGGGTTGGGGGTCAAAATGCGACGGCGGAGGCCCCGAAAACTGACTATAAGCACCGGAGGTGTCTGTGCGACCACAAAGGTGGTCTCCCGGGCCACAGGGTCCCTTAGATAGAGGAAACAAGGTGCTGCTCCAAAAACCGGAGCCAAACGAAGAATGTTAAGCCGGCCCGAACGAGGCACACGGACACGGCTTCGGAAAACAGAAAAACTAGTCTCCAAATGCGGAACAATGGCCTACGACATGAAAAAGTAGCCTACGGCCACTGAGAATGCGTCTACTGGAGACCTCTCCCTCCCTTCGGGAAGAGAAATAAAAAACTTTAGTTCGCAAATCGAGCAAAGCAATAAAAGAGTCCCGAGGTCCGGAGGCAAGTCTCTCAATCGAGACTCCGTAACTTCCAAAACGAGCACAACATGCGCAATCACCGAGCGCTCAATCTGCATACGTCTGAGTCTTAAGGGTCGGTCAAAAATTGGGTGTCTTACAGGTACACTTTAAAGCAATTATCAATCTTACTTGTTAGCGCGTCATGTATTCCGTGGTGGACGCAAACATAAAAAATTTCCTTTACCCTACTACATCACGTTGTTTAAATTGATTCAGACTGTCCCCACTGTTGTAGGTTTCGCTTGAATTGACGTGATGAATCTTGAGGATGGAAAGGCAACAGTCGGATTTACGGGGAAATACTTAACCAAATGGCCATATAGCTGCAACAACAAAAAACAATTGGACAATTTGGTAGAAAAGTATGCCGGGTATGTGTAAGAGTGGTTACGAAAAACACATGTCCCAAAACGCAATGTTGCACTTTTATTTTGGACCGGGCATGCATGGATAACCGAACTATATGTGCGTCAAATGTGGGTCGATTTTCAGGAAAAGTGTGCATGCTAAAGGAAGTTTTTTGCGGCTTGTGCCACCACATTAGTAACTGATTTTGGGCTACAGTACCGCAACGTCCACATGGTTTTAACTTATTGAAAAAGTGTTTGCAATGTTTATCCACGGTTGTGAGCGGTTCGAAAATCGGCAAATCCAAGGAATGGTTCCAACATTCAGGGGAGACTATGTCCGGCCACGCTGCATAATGTCTTAAATGGTGATGAAGATTCACTGTTGTATATTGCAGGCCCACATTATATTCAGGCATCATATACATCCCATACGTGCGGCTCGAAAATGAAATAACCTCCGTTCAAGGTACAGTTAAAAACCTCACTTAGTTACTTTTATTGGATGACACTACTAGAAATTGACTTTTTGAAACTATCTTTTTTTGTTGATTGCTTGTTTTGGCTGTTCGCAAAAAAAAAAAGAAAAGAAAAAAGAAAAAAAAAAGAGCAACTCCAATTTATATTTAACATTTATTTTTCCCCCTATCTTTTATTTATTTGCTCTATTTCCATTAGTTTTTCCCTAACCTTGGCTCGTATGACCTCTCTCTCTCGCTCTCGCTCACCGGTATGAATCTTTCTATCCCTCTTGATCTCAATCGATTGATCTCTCTAATTCTCGATCTCTTAATCTCTTCCCTCACTCGATCCTCTCCACATCTCGCTCTTCTTTGTATCTGCATACACATTATTACTCCTCCCTGCAATTTGCGTGATTTGTCGCAGAGAAACCCTTAACCTGCAATGGAAAAGTTCTCTTGGAGCACTCAAATACAGCAGCAGTAAGCTCACCCCTCATGCGGATTCATCTACCTCAAAATTCACCTATACTACGTGCGTGTGGCGCGCGCGCACACACACAACACACAGAGGCTACCTTTGAGCTTCATTGTGTACATAGGCGTCCTTATCAATGCATAATTACATGAATGCCCTTATTATACATATGTATATTGTATTCAGGCATCGCAATGCAGATTTTCCTTGATTCTGTTTTTTTGCTTCATTTTTTTTTTACCTCTGTTTTTGGTTCTTTGATCCATAAATGCTCGATTTGCTTCTAATTTTTGTTCTTTGTTCGTGTTTTTCGTGTTTATGGTTGATTAGTTAGTTACGCCCAATTTTTGCCCAGGCCGAAGACTTAGACAAGGCATACAAGCTGCAGATAAAGATATGTGCCCGAGGGTAGGGGCAGAATGCAAGACAATGCATAAAGCCGAGCATAACTTATGATCACGCAAAAAAAGCTGTAACGAAGCATAACATGCAACAGTTTTAAGAAAGCAGTCACAAAACTCACAAAAAGTGGACTGAAATGTGGCTTTGAAACATGCAAATAGGGGCTCCTTTGTAAGGCCAACAAAGCTAGTAAACAAAACAAGGGGTGAGAGGGTCACCCCTCTCTGATTTTGAGGCTCAAAAACACATGTTAGCCACTAAAAATCCGCTGGATTTCAGTGGCTAAAAGGCCAAACCAAGGCCAACACAAATGCTCTAATGCATAGCTCAAAACAAGAGGAAATGAAGCATGCAAGGGGGTAGATGACCCCCAACAGAAAAAAGGTCTTAAACAAACATTTTTAGAAGCTCAAAACAAGATTTTTTTAGTTTATGACAAAGCCTAAATATGCTTGCAAACTAGGCTAAGAGATGAAGCAAAATGAAGACAAAAAAGAGGAAAATAAGTGTTACCCTTGTCGAGAAGAGAACCAACAGCTTCTGGACCAATGTAGCAAACCTTCAACCTCTGAGAAATAGCTCCAAGGTGCTTAGAGTGATGGTGGAGGTGTTAGGATAGGAGGTGGTGTGTAATGGTGCAAGAACAATGGAGTTTTGAAGGCCAAATGGGAGAAATACAAAGGGAGAGTATGGTTCAACCCTTGCAAGTGGAGAGGAGGGTCTCTCTTATAGAAGAAGAGGTCCAAGGCTTCTCTTAGAAGCTTGGAGCAAAGGGGCCAAGCTTCTTAAGGAAGCTAAACCAAAAGAGTCAAGTTTCTTGAGGAAGCTAGACCAAAGGGGTCAAGCTTCCTCAAGAAGCTCAACAAAAGGTCAAGCTGCTCTTAGAAGCTAAGAGTAAAGGACCAAGCTTCTTTAAAAAGCCAAAACAAGAGGGTCAATCCTCGGAGGATGGAGCAAATGCCTCCCAGCTGGCACAGCTGGATTGCATTCAGAGAGACAAAAAAGCAGAAGGCTGGCCGACCAGTTCAGGTGGTCGGCCGACCACTCCCCCTAGTCGGCCGACCAGGTTCAAAAGGGTCAAGCTCAAAAGATGGTTGGCCAGCCCATATTGGTGGTCTCCCAAGTGAATGCAACTCAGTGGTGGTATGGGAGACCAGAAAATGTGGCTCAAAAGTGAGGGAGACCACTTACCTGACAAGAAAAACCGACTGACTGGAGAAAGGTGGTCTCCAAGAAGAAAAGGTGGTCTCCCACCCTAGTACCACCTTCCTAACAATGAAACTAGGGTCCATGCCAAAAATGAACCCACACCGATGCAAAATGAGGGTTCGGGGGTCAAAACGCGCGTCCGGAGGCCCCGAAAACTGACTATTAAGCACCGGAGGTGGCGTGCGACCACAAAGGTTGTCTCCCGGGCCACAATGTCCCTCTAGATAGAGGAAACAAGGTGTGGTCCGAAAACCGGAGCAAACGGAGAATGTTAAGCGGTCCCGAACCGAGGCACACGGCCGACGGCTTCGAAAACAGAAAACTAGTCTCCAAACGGGAACAATGGCCTACGACCATGAAAAGGAGCCTACGGCCACTGAGAGATGGTCTACGAGACCTCTCTCTCCCTTCAAAAAGAGAAAACAAAACCTGGTTTGCAAATCGAGGCAAAGCACAAAAGAGTCCCGAGGTCCGGAGGCAAGTCTCTTAGTCGAGACTCCGTAACCTCAGAACGAGCACAACATGCGCAATCACCGAGCGCTCAATCGATGACGTCTGAGTCTTAAGGTCGGTCAAAAATTGGGTGTCTACAGGTACACTTTAAATGCAATTATATCTTACTGTTAGGCGTCATGTATTCCATGGTGACGCAACATAAAAATTTCTTTTACCCTACTACATCACGTGTAAATTGATTCAGACTGTCCCACTGTTGTAGGTTTCGCTTGAATTGACGTGATGAATCCCGAGGATGGAAGCAACAGTCCGGATTTACGGGAAATACTTAACCAAATGGCCATATAGCTGCAACAACAAAACAATTGGACAATTGTAGAAGTATGCCGGTATGTGTAAGAGTGGTACGAAAAACACATGTCCAAAACGCAATGTTGCACTTTTATTTTGACCGGGCATGCATGGATAACCGAACTATATGTGCGCCATGTGGGTCGATTTCAGGAAAATGTGTGCATGCCAAAGGAAGTTTTTGCGGCTTTGTGTCACACATTAGTAACTGAATTTGGGCTACAAGTACCGCAACGTCCACATGGCTTAACTATTGAAGAAAGTGTTGCAATGTTTATCCACGTGTTGCGAGGGTTCCAAAATCGGCAAATCCAAGAATGGTTCCAACATTCAGGGGAGACTATGTCCCGGCACGTGCATAATGTCTTAATGGTGATGAAAGAGTTCACTGTTGTATATTGCAGGCCCACATATATTCAGCATCATATACATCCATACGTGCGGTCGAAATGGAAATACCTACCGTTCAAGGTACTAGTTAAAAACCTCACTTAGTACATTTTATTGGATGACACTACTAGAAAATTGACTTTTTGAAACTATCTTTTTTTGTGATTGCTTGTTTGGCTGTCGCAAAAAAAAAAAAGAAAAAGAAAAAAAAAAAAAAAAAGAACAACTCCAATTTATATTTAACATTTATTTCCCCTATTTTCTTTTATTTATTTGCTCTATTTCCTTAGTTTTGCCCTAACTTGGCTCGTACGACCTCTCTCTCTCGCTCTCGCTCACCGGTATGAATCTTTCTATCCCTCTTGATCTCAATCGATTGATCTCTCTATCTCTCTATCTCGATCTCTTAATCTCTCTCCCTCTCTCGATCTCTCTCTCACTATCTCGCTCTCTTTGTATCTGCATACACATTATCTACTCTCTCTCTGCAATTTGCGTGATTTGTCGCAAAGAAACCCTAACTCTGCCATGGAAAAGTTCTCTCGGAGCACTCAAATACAGCAGAGTAAGCTCACCCCTCATGCGTTTCATCTACCTCAAAATTCACGTACACTACGTGCGTGTGCGCGCAAGCGCGCGCACACACACACACACACACACACAGAGGCTACCTTTGAGCTTCATTGTGTACATAGCGTCCTATCAATGCATAATTACATGAATGCTTATATACATATGTATATGTATTCAGCATCGCAATGCAGATTTGTCCTTGATTCTGTTTTTGCTTCATTTTTTTTTTACCTCTGTTTTGGTTCTTTGATCCATAAATTGCTCGATTTGTTCTAATTTTTTGTTCTTTGTTCGATGTTTTTCGTGTTTATTGGTTGATTAGTTAGTTTGAGCAAATCATCGTAAAACTTTGTGGCTATTGCTAGTGGTGATGCCTCTGAGGCCTTTGTACAAGCATTACAAGAGAAGGTTTTTTTTTGTTGATATTCTCATCTCATTAGAAACAATATTCAAAATGTAGCACTTTAATTTTTATAAGTAATGGGCCTTACAGCTAATCTTTGTCACACTTTGTTGTTTAAAGCTGTCCACGGACCAGAAAATACACAATGGGAATAGGTTGTCTGCCATGGCTGCTGAAAAGATTGTAATGACAGAGTGATCCATTCTACAGGTTAGAATTTTTTTTGCTAGACTTTGTTAATATGTTTAGTAATTTTCATGTTTTTTTTTTTTTTTGGGTTCTCTAATGATAGTTATACTTGTTAATGAGCTAAGAAATTTCAAAAATTATGAGGTGGCTCACATTTGTCTCACATTTGTATCCATAAACATAGGAATATTAATCGTTATTGAAACTTCCATCTTTGATGAATTTTATTTTATTTATTCTGTTTACTAAACAACTTACATTTGTTGTCATTCTTTTGAAGGTGTCAGATGAGTGGGGCCAAAACTCATGGTGGAAGCCTTCCATGAACCAAAGAATAGAAAAAAGAGTTCAAGGTTTGTACATTTAGTCCCACATTTCATCTTACCCTTCTATATACTAAGGTGGCTTGGTTGGATTTTGAACATCTGAGGAACTAATAAGAGCCAGGATGAGAGTAATGGATATGGTTCTTAATACTTAGATGGTATGGAACCAAACAAGTCTCTATCAGTCTCAGTCTTATAAATTTTCATGATTATAAATTTTGTCTCCATTTCGATGATTAACAGTAACATGTGTTTCTCTTTTTATATATACCTCTCTGTGTTTCCCTATGACTTATGCTCATTAATCAACATTATGTTCATTGATTTAGGCTCTAATGTTTTGTTTGTTTGATCACTTAGCAGACACTTGGAATGCATAACAAAGTTTTTTTTTTTTTTTATTTTTTTTTTATACTTGTTTTTGGGTCCATATATGAATTTGGGATTGAGGTTGAGATATACTCATTTATTAATATTATTTTTTTGGTCTCTGTTTTCTTCTTTTTCTAGAGGTCCAAGTTAGTGCTCTTTGCTTTTATGATTTGGTCGGTTGGCCTCTCTATCAAATTTTTTGCCTTGGCCGGAAAAATTAATGGTAACTGATAATATTTATTCTATTTATAACATTGAAATTTTTAATTCCCATCATTTTCCTTTATTATCTTTTTAGTGTTCAGCTAATAATCTCTCTCCAATTGCTTCATTATTATGAAGCAAATCATGTGTTTAATTTATTCCTTGTAGCACTTTAAAATGTTACTAATTAATTTTATAAAGTATAGCAATCAAAAGTGGAAGCCACAATATTTGAAAATGACATACAAATGTTACAGAACACCCTCAAGATTTGTACATCCTGTGCAATATCAAATGCAGTGGTCAGAGCTTTCATGAATCAATCCTAGGGGAGTGTATGAACAAGTTTTGATGTTGTCAAGTAACCATCATTTGCTGACTAACGTAGGCAAAAAAGCTCAAGAACATGTTTGGAGCAATGCACAGACAACATGTTTTTTGGATTGATGTTGCTGCTGTATTGTTTTTGGTAAAACTAACTAACTAACTAACTAACTAACTCTCTCTCTCTCTCTCTCCAAAATGAGTGACCTTTCAGTAAGCATCACATTGCCAATTTTCTACTCAAAAGAATATTGTTTCTAGCTCAATTTGTGTACTAAAATTTTCTAATCACAATGGTGCATTTTCAGATCAAACGCATTCTCATTGATGTTGCTGCTGTATTGTTTTTGGTAAAACTAACTAACTAACTAACTAACTCTCTCTCTCTCTGTCTCCAAAATGAGTGACCTTTCAGTAAGCATCACATTGCCAATTTTCTACTCAAAAGAATATTGTTTCTAGCTCAATTTGTGTACTAAAATTTTCTAATCACAATGGTGCATTTTCAGATCAAACGCATTCTCATTGTAGTTTAACTTAATGACCATGAACAGATGTCGTAAATTGAATAATTCCCATTGACCTTTTGTTCTACCAAAATAAGTCGAGCATTTATTGACTACTTTGAATCACTATTCATATAAGAGTGCTCTGTTGTTCTTCGTCTCAGGACTCTTCAGGTTCACAAGTGTAATAGCATTTCTTTTAGTGCATCAACTATCTTGTTTCATTTAGCGGCTAACATCTTTTACTTTGATAATGTTGAATTTCAGACCTTTTACACTCTTTGGATTAATCCTGGATCTTTTGGTCTTTTCTACCAATTGTCACTCATTAGTTTTCTTTGCATTTGATCACAAGTTGGAAGAAAGATGGCTGCCTTATGGAGTCTTGGGTTGCCCTCAGGTTTGAGGCAATATTTATTGGTTTTCTTCTTTTATTGATTTATTGAAATGTGCCCACATTGTACTAATTTCATCTTTCTTTTTCTCTTTTATATAAATATAATTTTTATTATTGAGTATGTAGGTAATTATGATTTGAAGGTTATGCGCCAAGAATACTATATTAATCGACAAAAAGCTGTAGTATGCCCATAATAATCCATCTGTTTGGATTTTTACTTATTATTTTTTTATCATGATAACTCTCAGAAGCTAGTATGCTCTGGTTTTTTTTATTTTTATTTTTATTTTAATTTTCTAAATTTTTGTTTTTGAATGTGTTTTTTTATTTTTTTTTCATCTCTCTTCTCTCTCTCTCAATATGAATTTCTCTGGCCTCTTAATCTTGTTCTCTCTCACTCTCTCTATCCCTCAATCTCACACACTCTCCTTTCGTCAAGTGGCCAGCCAAGCTAGGAGAAGCTCAGAAGGACTATGACGAAAGATCGCGGTGCACCTTCCATAAAGAAAAGGGGCACCACACTGAGAATTGCACACAATTGAGACAACACCTGGAGGAGTTGGTGGCGGCGGGTCACTTGGATAAATACATTGAAGGAGGGACGCAGCCAGCCCCCCAGGACCATAATAACCACCCCAACGGGATGCCAATCGACGCCCCGCCTCAAGGCGTTATCAATGTGATACATGGAGTTTTTGAACCTGAGCGTGTATGCGAGCTTAGGGGATCAATCAAAAAGGCTGAGCACGTTAGAGAAGTGCAAAGTGCCCAACCTGCCATCAAGAAGGGGAAGACAGAGGCAACAAACGTCATGTCTTTTTCGGATAAAGACTTGGATCGAATATACTGTCCTCACAATGATGCCCTAGTCGTCACTCTCCGAGTCAAGGATTTTGACGTCAAGCGGATTCTGATTGACCAGGGTAATTCATACGAAATCATGTACTACGAAACATTTAAACAATTAAAACTACAAGACAAAGACTTGGCGCCTGCCGTATCCCCCCTAATTGGGTTCAACTCCATGCTAGAATGGCCCGTCGGCAAAATAATTCTTCCAGTCAAAGCAGGAAGCGTGACGAAACAAGTGGAGTTCTGGGTATTGAAGGTGCCCTCCACTTACAACATCATCTTGGGCAGAACATGGCTGCATGCCATGCGATCGGTGGCGTCATCTTACCACCAAGTAATGCGGTTCCCCAACGACACCGGTATAATTGAAGAAGTCTATGGAGATTAGATCATGTCAAAACAATGCTTCGCCACGATGAATGGCAGCCGCGCTGCCAAAGGATACGCTCATTCGGTGGAAGAACCTGAAAGTAATAAGCTATTCGCAGAAGTCGGCAAAGCAGCGGATCAGAAAGCAGTAGAGGACTTGGTAGAGGTAAAAATAGATGAAAAGAACCCGGATAAGTTCTTTTTGCTCGGTTCGTCGTTGTCCAGCACTGACAGATTAGAGGTCTTGGAATTCCTAACCTCTAACATCGAAGTGTTCGCCTGGACACCCTACGACATGCCAGGCATTGATCCAAACTTCATCTGTCACCAACTCAATGTCCACATCAGCCCAGACCAGCATTCAGCGCACTCGCAGATCGGCACTTCACCATGCCGAAATAGTGGCAGAAGAAGTAGGTAACCTGCCTGGAGGCAGGAGCAATTAGAGAAGTGCACTACCCAAGATGGATCTCAACACAGTCATAGTGCCAAAGAAGAATGGCAAATGGCGTGTTTGCGTCGACTACAAAAACAGTCAACAAGGCGTGCCCAAAAGATAGCTTTCCTCTAACCAAGGATAGATCAACTGGTAGACTAACGGCGGGGCACAATCGAACTAGCTTTCTGGATGCATACAGAGGCTACCACCAAATTCGCCATGCATGAACCAGACTAGGAGGTCAACATCCTTTACAACACCAAGAGGGACTATACTGCTACAAGGTCATGCCCTTTGGCCTAAAGAACGCAGGGGCGACATTTCAACGGATGGTCACCAAGATGTTTGAACCATTGTTAGGCGAACAATGGAGGCTTACATCGACGACATAGTGGTCAAGAGCAAGGATGAGAATGACCATCTCAAGGACTAGGAGAGATGTTTTGAAATCCTAAAGAAGCACAAGTTGCGCCTTAATGCATCCAAGTGTGCATTCGGAGTAGGAGGATCTGGCAAATTCTTGGGCTTCCTTGTGACCAACCGAGGTATAGAAGCAGACCCCTCCCAGATCAAAGCAATCCAAGATTTGGAGAGACCAAACTCAGTCAAAGAAGTACAGCATCTCACCGGCATGGCGGCTGCGCTCAATCGGTTCATAAGCCGGTCATCAGACAGACTACGTCCATTCTTTCAAGCTTTAAAAGCCAAGTTTGAATGGGATGAAGAATGCGACCAAGCTCTGGAAAGCTTGAAGGAATATATGTCTTCCCCACCACTGCTTGTTACCCCAGTAGCTGGTGAAGAACTTTTCCTGTGCCTGGCAGTCTCTCAGGACGCAGTCAGCGCAGTATTGGTTCGTGCAGAAGGAATCCAACACCTGCCCATCTATTATGTCAGCAAGACATTGCTGGGAGCCGAAACAAGGTATTTGCCACTGGAAAAACTGGCATTAGCCTTAATGATGGCCTCTAGGAAATTGGCACACTACTTTCACGCCCACACCATAGTTGTCCTCACAGCTTTTCCACTTAAAGCTTTGTTTGAGAGGGCAAACTTTTCTGGGCGAATCTTGAAGTGGGCAGTAGAGTTGGGACAATTCGACATCAAGTTCCAACCCAGAACCGCAGTAAAGGCCCAATCTTTGGCAGACTTCATCGCAGAATTTACTCCTAGTAGTCATCATATCTGCCCAGTCGACCTAACTGACACAACCGAACTAGGGCTGGAAGTTGACGCCGGAATAACGCGACCCCTAGCAGAAAGCACTCGGTCAGACTCCAAGGCAGACCAAACTAAAGACAGCAAGGTAGAAATAGACCAAGATTCACCAACAATCCAATCAGATTGCGAGGGGCAGGCAACAAGCATGGACCTTGAAGAAAACACCATTCTTGACCCCACGACATCATCTGAACCCTCCACTTGCTGGAAATTGTTCGTTGGAGAGATGTGGAAGCTCTTTGTGGATGGAGCATCCAACCGGCATGGTGCAGGACTTGGCATAGTCCTCATTTCACTAGACGGCCTGGTTGTAGAGCAAGCAATCAACCTCAGCTTCCCAGCATCAAACAACGAAGCAGAATATGAAGCGCTTCTCGCAGGACTCAAATCAACATATTACATGAAGGCCACCGAATTAATGGTCTACAGCGACTCACAGCTGGTGGTAAACCAAATTTCTGGCGACTATGAAGCAAAGGATGATAGGATGGCCAAATACCAAGAGTTGGTCAGAATAGAGATCAAGAAATTTGAAGTAGTAAGGATAGAACAAATTGGCAGGGAAGAAAACAGCAGAGCAGACGAACTAGCAGGCTTCGCCTCAATGGCAGACTCCTCCATCCCTCATCCACTACTGATCGACTACCTACCTAGACCAAGCATAGAAGACCCCGAAGCAGAAGAGGTATGTTGTGCAGAACTAGGCCCCTCTTGGATGGATCCCATCATCCTGTTCCTAAAAGACGGCATCCTACCAGAAGAGAAAAAAGAAGCCAACAGAATAAGAGCGAAGTCACAGCGATTTTGGCTATCCCCATCTTTGGCATTATACAAGAAGTCATTCTCAGGACCTTACCTAAAGCGTGTCCATCCCAGCAAAGTGGAAGCATTCTTGTTCGAAATACACGAAGGGGTGTGCGGAAGCCATCAAGGTGGAAGATCACTGGCTTACAGGGCCATTTCGCAAGGATATTGGTGGCCATACATGTAGGCAGACTCAGAGAAGTATGTGAAGAAATGTGAGAAATGCCAAAAATTCGCACACCAAATACATCAACCAGCAAGAGAACTCCTACCATTAACTAGCCCATGGCCTTTTGCAATGTGGGGCTTGGACATAGTGGGACCACTTCCAACAGCACCCGGCAACAGAAAGTTCTTTCTCGCAGCAACAGACTACTTCACAAAGTGGGTAGAAGCAGAAGCATTGGCATCAATCAAGGAAAAAGACGTAAAGAAGTTCGTTTGGCAGAATATCATCACCCGGTTTGGCATACCAAAGGCCCTAATCTCAGACAATGGCACTCAATTCGACGGTAAAATCTTCAGAGGCTTTTGTGAAGAATACAAGATAGAGTTCTACAATTCTACACCGGCATATCCTCAAGCAAACGGCCAAGCAGAAGCATCAAATAAAGTCGTCTTGGATGGACTGAAGAAAAGGTTGGAGAAGGCAAAAGGCAAGTGGGCGGACGAACTTCCTTATGTTTTATGGGCTTACCGCACCACACCTCGGCGATCAACAGGAGAGACACCATTCTCCTTAGCCTACGGAATGGAAGCAGTAATCCCACTGGAAGTTGGCCTCCCCACAATTCGAAGCGAAAATTTTGATCCACACTTGAATGAAGAAGCCATAGCATTGGAACTCGACCTTGCGGAAGAAAGAAGAGAAAGAGCACTGGTTCACATTGCCTCATACCAACGAGAGTTAATCAGAAAATACAACAAAACGGTGCATCCAAGACAATTCAAGATCGAAGATTGGGTACTGCGCAAAGTGATGGGAAACACCTTGATACCAGGAGATGGCAAGTTAGGGCCAAACTGGGAAGGTCCTTACAAAGTGGTTGGGTTAGCAGGCAAAGGGGCATACCACTTAGAAGACAGGACGGCAAAGCAATCCCAAGGCCATGGAACACGGCCAATCTCAAGTTATTTTACTTTTAGCTTTTTTCTTTCAAAATATGTAATTTTTTCTTTCCTCAATAAAACAAGCGATTCTTTTCAGCATAAGTTGTTCTCTGTAAAAGTTAGCTTTAGTGAAGTTTAGGTACATTGCAAACATTACTCTAAGTTAGCTGGAAAAACTAACTTAGAGGTTGGCTGGATTAAACCAACACCCTTCCTAAGCCCAGGATAAGGATCCAGGCTGCAGGACGTTTGGTCGAAATAACCAAACATTATTCTAAGTTGGCTGGAAAAACTAACTTAGAGGTTGGCTGGAATAAACCAACTTTTGTTACTCTTTAGCTGAAGTAAGGGTATGGCTGAAGAGTGGTTGGCTGGAATAAACCAACTCTTGTTACTCTTCAGCCGAAGTAAGGGTATGGCTGAAGATTGGTTGGCTGGAATAAACGTTACTCTTCAGCCGATGTAAGGGTATGGCTGAAGAGTGGTTGGCTGGAATAAACCAAACTCTTGTTACTCTTCAGCCAAAGTAAGGGTATGGCTGAAGAGTGGTTGGCTAGAATAAACCAACTCTTGTTACTCTTCAGCCGAAGTAAGGGTATGGCTGAAAAGTGGTTGGCTGGAATAAACCAAACTCTTGTTACTCTTCAGCCAAAGTAAGGGTATGGCTGAAGAGTGGTTGGCTGGAATAAACCAACTCTTTGTACTCTTCAGCCGAAGTAAGGGTGGGGCTAAAGAGTAGTTGGCTGGATTAAACAATGTGTACTCCTCAGCCGAAGTAATTATGTCGGCTAAGGAGTGGTTGGCTGGTAAGCATAGTTTAACCAGCTAAAATCGAAATAGCAGTTGGAGTAATAGAAGACATTACAAGTGCAAGCATACAAATCAAAACCGGAATAAGAGCTAGGCACAAAAGAAGATTTTCATTAAAAACAAAAACAGGTACAAAGGAGGGGCCGCAGCCCGGTTACAAGAGTAAAAAAGTAGCAAAAAAGAAAGAGTACAAAATCAAGAGAAAAGATCATCAATTTCAGCATCAAACGCAGCATCAGCATCAACACGAAGACCGGTTTCAGGAGGGAGCTCGCTCTCGGTCACAAGGGTAGTTTCGGTCGGAACCCCGGTTTCTCCTGGTAGTTCAATAGTCAGGTCTTCCACCATAGGCTCCAACCGAACTGACTGGTCCGCACTGACAGCCGGAGTATCCTCAGAAGCGGAGTCTTCGTCAGAGTCCGAGCCTTCAAGAAATTGTTGTTGCATGGCATTAGCATACTCCACAAGGGAGTTTGGTATGAAGTAGGCTGGAGGGTTGAAAACCTCGGTCTGTGGATCGTGACCGAGCTTCTCGACAGCTGCCCTCCAGCCGCACTTAAAGAATAGCTCCTTAGCAGCTTTGCACTGCTTGATATAAACATCCTCTGCCTTCTTGAAGCCTTGCTTTTCGGCTCCCTTTGCGCTCTCCTTTAGTTGGGTTATTTCGGTATCTTTCTTCTTTTCAAGCTTCACCAACTCGCGCAGATACTTATCTTTTAGAGCGATGGCAGCCTTCTGCTTTTCTGCTTCGGCCGAACTAACCAGTCCGGCCAGTCGGCCGTTCTCAGCTTGTAGCTCGGCCATTTGCTTTCTGGCTTCTTCTAGCTCGGCCGCCTTCACTTCGGCTTCCGCCACGGCTTGCCTTGTTGTTTTCCTGAGCTCTAGCACTTTCCTGTGAGTGATGTGGTTTTTTTGAATGGCCTGACAAAACAAAGACCCCCCTTGAGGCGAAGTAAAAGTTGAAAAAGAGCCGAAGTAAACGTTGAAAAAATTAGACAAGAAAAATGGACAGAGCTACTTACCAAGATCATGGATTTTGTTGAAGACCGGATGGCCTTCAGTTCGGTGTTTAGTTGTTTTGGGTGGTGCTCCATATCTTTGGGGAGGCACACACTCTTGGCTAGGTTGAAGGCCAAGTGGTGATCCTTGTCAGCAACAACCGAATCAAAATCTTGGATATCTCGGTCGTTGAAGGTAAGCTTTGGTGCCCAGCTAGTGGTAGTTCGTTTGGTAGGCTCCGGTTGGGGGCTCGGTGGCAGGCTTGGTGGAAGAGCAGTTTCGTCTTCATCGACCAAGCTTTGTTCAGTTTCGGTAGTCTGGGCGCGCTTGGTTGGGCGGGATGAGGACGGTTGTTGAGTAGGAAGGGCCACCACCGCTTCTTGGGTTTGACTTGATGGTGGTACTTCGGCCCTGTTTGTCTCGGTTAGAAGCGCCCTTACTCTGTTCTTTTTAGCCATCTCCTCTTCAGCTGTTAGTGGGATTAGTCTGATCTCGGGCAAGGTTGGGTCCGGTTCTGGAGCCTCCTCAAGAAGAAAGTCGGTTACTCTTGCCTTACGGCGACCGCTGTATCTGTAGGTCGGCTCGAACTTCAATAGCTTAGCCCAACTACGTTTTGGATATCGTAGTGCGGCGCGCAAAGTCACTAGATTGGGGTAGCTGTATAAAGAATGGAGGTGGGCAGAGTCTGCGAAAAAAGACAACTGTTAGTTCGGCTGAAAGATTGACAAACCGAAATATAAAATAGCAAGCAAGAAAACCGAAATACATTTACCGGGCTCTCCTTTTTTCCAATTTATACGTCGGCCAGGAATCTGGGCTTAGAGATCCTCGAAGTTCTCAGACACCCAAAAGAAGTCGTCGTCATTTAAGTCTTTATCCGGTGTATGTTTTATTATCTTCTCTCGGCGACGTCGTATTCTTAAATAGTAGACCCACCCATCTTCTTTTGAACCAATGGAATATTGGTGGAAGATTTCGGCAAGGCCAAGGTTTAGTCCGGCTTGGCGGTTCAGTTCGGCTATTCCCATTATTATGCGGTACGAATTGGTGGATAGTTGGGTTGGGCATAGTCTAGTTTGCCTAAGAAACTCGCAAATTAAAGGTTGGACTGGAAACCGTAATCCGGTTTCAATAATGGATAAGAGGGTGAAGGGGACAAAGCCTTCATTGTCCCATGGAATGACATCTTTTTCGGCTAACGACAAGTGGACGTCGTCAGGTATGTTGTAGTCTTTTCTGAATTCGGCTAGGCCGCCCGGAGTGTCTACTAGATACCTATACTTCCCCATTTATGGTATAAATTAAGAATAATTTAGATCGGTGCAAAAGTTGTGCTCAGTAGCTCGGTTGAGCGCACGGAGGAGTGCCTGGGCAACCCAAGTCTGCAAAGTAGAAAACAAAGGGGTTAAGCACAGATCATTGGACCGTGCTACAAATTAAAAGCAAGGTAAAAGAGCCCTACTTCGGCTTTAATTGGTAATTTACCAAAATATAACTAGTAGTCTACCCAAATATTCTCTATACACATCTATCCAAAAATATATAATCCTTTAAAAAATATAACAAGTGCCAACTAGTCTTGGCTTGGCAGCTCGAATTGAGCATAGGGTTCGCAAGATCGGTTTTTGTATAAGGTTGGTTATCTCGGTTCGAACTATGGGTTTTGTTACTTCGGTTGAGCCTCTAGGGGCAGCTTTCTGAGTTTGGTTTAGAAACTAAGGAAGCTGGCTTAGCCCCAAAGGCTTAGCTCGGTTGAAGGCCGAGGTTCCTAGTTTACTAAGTTCAAACTTCATTCGGTGAATTTATCTCGGCTAAAGTGAATCAGGAGTTGCTTATTTTTTGAAACTATTGTTATTTCTACGAGTTCTAGTTCGGTTATTATCTAATTGATCTACGTATATAGCACAAACAGTCTCCTAGTTCGGTTGGGACAAGATTCTAGATCGAAAATCAGTTTTCTACAAGGTATTCCATATACTTATATGCTCTATGATCAAGTTTTTTCCAATAAAAAGCACAGAGCAAAGCAGAATGGAGGAAAAACGTGTTTGCAAAAAACACAAAAAATAGAACACATAGAACAAACACGAAAAGCAAACTACATGGAAGTAAATACAAGCAAAGAAAGATAGATAGATTCCAGTTGCTTAGCAAATGAAGTCGTAGAAACACTGAAGATGGAAAAATGGTAGCAAAGTCACAGTCTCTTCAAGTGCAACGGAAGAACAACAAGAACACAGGGTGGAAAGAGAGGAGATGTAATAGTAGAATGGATAAATCCAAAAAATAGAAGGTGTTTTGTGTAAAAGAAGGGGCGAAGGAGAAAAAGCGGGAACTGTTAAAATTTTTCGTAGTACGAGGGCGGCGTGACAGCTGCCCCCAGCCAATCAAAGCCTGCCACGTGTCATTGGAAAGGGAAGCGTTGCAGTCGCTGTGATTGAAGAGACGTTTTGACCGGACAAGTAGAGCCCGGAGTGAAATAAGCTCGGCTGAAGAGGCTAAAGGGTTTTTTTTTAGCTCGGCTGGAAAGGCTTGAAAACTTCAGCTCGGCTGGTAGACAGGTAATCCCAATCATGCTGTGCAGATGGAATTAAGGGGCAATTGAGAGGGGAATTTTGGTAAAAATTGGGCCGAGCTATGAGATGGACTTTATGGCCCAAAGTACGGACTGGGTAAAAAGGCTGAAAAGTTACTCCGGCCCAAGAGAGATAAAGTTACTCCGGCCCAAGAGAAATAAAGTTACTCCGGCCCAAGAGAAATAAAGAGATTGTAATGACAGAGTGATCCATTCTACAGGTTAGAATTTTTTTTGCTAGACTTTGTTAATATGTTTAGTAATTTTCATGTTTTTTTTTTTGGTTCTCTACTGACAGTTATACTTGTTAATGAGCTAAGAAATTTCAAAAATTATAAGGTAGCTCACATTTATATCCATAGACATAGGAATATTAATTTTTATTGAAACTTTCATCTTTGATGAATTTTATTTTATTTATTCTGTTTACCTAAACAACTTACATCTGTTGTCATTCTTTTGAAGGTATCATATGAGTGGGGCCGAAACTCATGGTGGAAGCCTTCCATGAACCAAAGAATAGAAAAAAGAGTTCAAGGTTTGTACATTTAGTCCCACATTTCATCTTACCCTTCTATTGTTGTATACTAAGGTGGCTTGGTTGGATTTTGAACATCTGAGGAACTAATAAGATCCAGGATGAGAGTAATGGACCTGGTGCTTAATACTTAGATGGTATGGAACCAAAAAAACTCTCTCTTAGTTTGAGTCTTATAAATTTTCATGATTATAAATTTTGTCTCCATTTCGATGATTAACAGTAACATGTGTTTCTCTTTTTATATATACCTCTCTGTGTTTCCCTATGACTTATGCTCATTAATTAACATTATGTTCATTGATTTAGGCTCTAATGTTTTGTTTGTTTGATCACTTAGCAGACACTTGGAATGCATAAAAAAGTTTTTTTTTTTTTTATACTTTTTTTTGGGTCCATATATGAATTTGGGATTGAGGTTGAGATATACTCATTTATTAATATTATTTTTTTGGTCTCTGTTTTCTTCTTTTTCTAGAGGTCCAAGTTAGTGCTCTTTGCTTTTATGATTTGGTCGGTTGGCCTCTCTATCAAATTTTTTTCCTTGGCCGGAAAAATTAATGGTAACTGATAATATTTATTCTATTTATAACATTGAAATGTTTTATTCCATCATTTTCCTTTATTATCTTTTTAGTGTTCAGCTAATAATCTCTCTCCAATTGCTTCATTATTATGAAGCAAATCATGTGTTTAATTTATTCCTTGTAGCACTTTAAAATGTTACTAATTAATTTTATAAAGTATAGCAATCAAAAGTGGAAGCCACAATATTTGAAAATGACATACAAATGTTACAGAACACCCTCAAGATTTGTACATCCTGTGCAATATCAAATGCAGTGGTCAGAGCTTTCATGAATCAATCCTAGGGGAGTGTATGAACAAGTTTTGATGTTGTCAAGTAACCATCATTTGCTGACTAACGTAGGCAAAAAAGCTCAAGAACATGTTTGGAGCAATGCACAGACAACATGTTTTTTGGATTGATGTTGCTGCTGTATTGTTTTTGGTAAAACTAACTAACTAACTAACTAACTCTCTCTCTCTCTCTCTCTCTCCAAAATGGGTGACCTTCCAGTAGCATCACATTGCCAATTTTCTACTCAAAAGAATATTGTTTCTAGCTTAATTTGTGTACTCTCTCTCTCTCTCTCTCAATATGAATTTCTCTGGCCTCTTAATCTTGTTCTCACTTTCTCTCTCTATCCCTTGATCTCACTCTCTCTCTCAATCTCGTGTTGTCTCTCGTTGATGTTAGGGGTGCAACTTGGGCGGGCTCAACCCGAGCAACCCGAGCCCAGCCCGAATTTTTTTAAGGCTTGGACAAAATATTTTCAAATTCAGTACGGGCATGGGAAAAAATTCAAAAGCCCGAATTAAATTTGGGCGGGCTTGGGCAAAGACGTCAAACAACCCGAGCAACCCGAAACCCGAATTATATATATCAATATATAAAAATATTAAATATACATATAAATTATTAGCCATTACATGATATTAAAGTAATTTATATTATTAAATCATATTGAATATATATTATATATACAAATAACATAAAATCTTCCTTTTTTTTTCTTTTTATTTTCACTCATAAATTGTAAGGACTACTATAGTGGCATCTCTCTTACATTATATAAATTATTTATTTTGATGGTATTAATGATTTTCTATAAATAAAAAAAATTATAAATAGAGTCAAATTTTAATAATTTAATAATGTAGTTGCAAAAAAAAAAAAAAACTAAAATTCATTTACAACTCGGGCAATTCGGGTTTAAGTCGGGTCGGGCTTGGGCAGACAACCTCGGTTTACAATTCGGGCTTGGGCGGGCTTAGGCAGGTCTCAGCACAACTTGGGCTGGGCTTGGACAACTTTCCAACTTGACCGAACCCGCCCGAGTTGCACCCTTAGTTGATGTTCTTCTCAGATCAGCACCTTTGCTATGTCGATATCCTTCATCCTCCTTAGGTAAACACACTTGTATATAGACCTCTAGATATTATGTATTTGTGAATTTCAATGTTTGAAATTGAATTTATTTTGTTGAGGTCCGAGAAAGAATCGAAGTAGCCATCTCCAACTCCCTCATGATCTTGAACTCTTCAACTCTGATTTGCAATTTTGCTTCAAATCTCTACTCTATTGTATATTTTATGTGATTTATACTTGTCTATCAAAATATTTTCTTGCTAATTCTTCTTTTGTTTTCAAACTTATGTGTATCAGGTAGTGGCATGAGTTCAATAATTTTCAGTTTCAGTTAATTTCACATCAGGTGTGCTGCTGTTAACCTTCTTCTTTAGGACTTCATTTCCTCTAGTTATTACATGAATTTGCATTATTTTGGAGTTTGGAGTTGTCAACTGGTGATAATTTATGCTTGTTGAGTGCCATTGAAGTTACTTAAATTGCTCTTATGCAAATCTCCTGGTGTGGCAACTACAGTGTTGTAGTGAACCTGTTAATGTTGAAGGGAACTGTAGTTTTCTTTTCTTCTTCTTATTTATTTGCAAATGTCTTGCTGTGTTGTCAAAACATGCCTTTGAAATGTTAACTTGGTTTTGGTTAACAGGAAAAGAGAGATGCAATTTTGGCCAAAATTCAAGTTTCACAAGCACATTTAGAGTCATTTAGAGGCATGTGCTTGTATCATGGCTTATGAAAGGCACATTATGTAAATCTAGTTATATTATTTAGATTTTTTTAAAAATTATTTGTGACAACAAAAAATTGGTTGTTAAAAAGCTATTATTGTACTATTTATAAATGTCATTGAAAACTATTTGCGTCGGTAACAAAATGGTCGCCAAAAAACTTGTTAGTATTTTTTTTTAATTTTTTGCGACGGCAAAATAGCAGTCATTATAAGTAGTTTAGGTGGTCGCAAATAATTTGCGACCGCTGTTTTGCCGTCGCAAAAAATATTTGCCACCCCCACATTCGCGTCACCCATATGCGGTCGCATGAGTCGTCGCAAAAGGTCTTTTGCGACGGTATTTTTATTATTTGCGACGGCTTGTGACGGTCGCAAAAAGTGCTTTTTCTAGTAGTGAATAAGTTTATAAAAACTAATTTCCCAACATTAATTTGGTCTATCGGGGGTCTATTTTGACAATTTAAATAGTTTAGCTGGCTGAGCAATTTTTTAATATAAAAATTAAATTAATTGAATATTAATAGTTACTTGATTAAATTTTATTTGTCTAAAAAAATAAATAAATTATTTATTTTTAAAATTATACTATTCGTTAATTATTTTTCAAATGGATGAGATCCATAAGTTAAAAGATTTTATAACATTTTGTAAATTAAAAATTAATAATTAGAAAGTAGAAATTAAAACTATTGATTTCTCAATAATTAAAAAATTCTGTAAAAGAAATAAATAAAATAAAAACTATACTAAACAGTTTGATCCATATTAAAAATAAGAAGAAAAAAAAAAAGAAGAGAAGAAGAAGCTATAAGCCTCCGTTTGGGAAGTGGGTTGGCTTTTTGGCTTTTTGACTTTTTTGGCTATTTTAGCCTGCGGCTAAAAAGCCTGGGGCTAAAAAGCCTGGTTTGGGAAGGGCTTTTTGGCTTTTTGGTGAGGTGTCATGTTGTTAAATGACGAAATTGCCCTTTTCCATTTTTTTGATTTTTTTATTTGGGTTTGGATTTAGCATATTTTCGGTTTTTTTTTTTATTTTGGTTTTTTTTTTTTTAATACAAATTTGGCTTTTTGTTGGGAAAAAAAACTTGGTTTTTTTGTTTTGGTATTTTTTTTTAAGAGAATAGGATAGCAAACAGCCCTAGGGAATTATTTAACAAAGTTCACTCGTCGTTACGCAGTGTGGTGGAACGGACTTTCGGTGCCTGGAAAAATCGATGGGGGTTTAGTAGAGACATGCCTCGCTATGGTTTTGCAAATATGCAAGTTCAGTTAGTAGGTGCGTCAATGGCATTATATAATTATATACGTCAAAATACAGGAAATCCAACAACTGTTAATCCTCGTTTCAACGAAGAAGAGGCTATGGCTTTTGTGAATGCCATACCAGAAGTCAAACATGACGAGGATGGTTTAATGGTTGGAGATGAGGACCTGCATATGGCATTGGTCCGACTTCGCATACGGGACAAGTTAGTGTACGTGCGGCTTTTCAGGAAATATATAATAGTTCACCTAATATTTGTAGGCTTGTAACATTGGTAGGCCATGCGAAAGAGGTTGTATGTAAGTGTATTATAATGTACAATATGTACCTCTGTACACAGTAAATAAAATCGAAATTAGCATTGTCCACGTCATTTACCAAAAAGAACTAGGAAAAAGCCTTTTCTGAAAACAAGGAAAAATAAATATAAAAAAAATTAAGAGAAAAAATCAAAATTATCATTGTTCACGTCATTTGCGAAAATAAAACACAAAAAGCCTTTTTGAACAAAAATAAATAAATAAATAAAAAAGACTGAAACAAAAAAAAAAAGACATTAATGAAACTAAAATTAGCATTTAGGTGTGTAAAAATAAAAGAAATACAAAAAGTTGAAACAAATTAACAAAATAAATAAAAAATATTGAAACAAATTAATAAACAAAAAAAAAAAGAATCAAAACCAAGAAACGAATAAATAAATAAATTATTAATAACGCCTTTTCCAAAACCAAGAAATAAATTAATAAAAAACTATGAAAAAAAAGAAAAGAAAATAACACCATTGTGATTTCATTTTCCACGTAATTTAAAAAAAAAAAGAACTAAAAAAAAGCCTTTTCGGGAAACAGAAATTATCATTGTCCATGTCATTTGCAGAAAAAAAAAAAAAAAACAAAAAGCCTTTTCCAACCAAAAAAAAAAAAAAAAAAAAAAAAAAAATTAATGAAACCGAAATTAGCATTTTTGTGCGTAAAAATAAATTAAATAAAAAAAATTGAAACAAATTAATAAAATAAATAAAAAAAGATTGAAACAAATTAATAAACCAAAAAAAAATTTGAAACAAAACCAAGGAATAAATTAATAAAAGAAATTAATAAAATAATTTAATAACACTTTTTCCAAAACCAAGAAACAAAATAATAAAAAACTATGAAAAAAAAAAGGCCAGAAAATTATCCAAGTTTGTGAATTCATTTTCCATGTAAAAAATTTCAAAAAAACAAAACATAAATTGCCCTACTAGACAAAAAAATAAACAAATTGGAAAAATATATGTATATATATTAAAAGTAAAGACAAGGCTGACGTTGTCAGTCGTTTGTACAGTTTGGTACTTTCACTATAAGGGCATTGGGGTCATTAAACATGTGGCCACCTCACAAAGAAGTTAAAAAGTCAAAAAAAATTAAAAGTTTATCCAAAACCAGGTTTTTTTAGCCCCAAGTTAAAATAGTCAAAAAGTCAAAAAGGCAACCCACTTTCCAAACCACATCTTAGTAATGAAACTTTGTGGTTATGTTATGAATCTTGTGATGATTATGTTATGGACATTGAAAAGTTATGAATTTATGTGGTGAGACAAGTTATAAATTTTTACAATTTTATTAGGAATCATTGTGATGCAATTTTAGATGATGTACATTACAATTTTCCTAAACCATAAGGTCAAGCTTGTTTTGTAAATAAAGAGATGATAAAATTATTTTATTTTTAAATTATTTTAATTTCTATTACGAATCAATGTATAATACTATTTTATTTATTCTAAGATAAAGTATCTCATATTTGTATAAAAATTTGTGTCCAAAAATAAATTTTTTGATGACTTTTTTTTTTAATAAAAAATCTTATATGGGATTATTTTATCTCGAAAATTAAAATTTATTATGAATCAAACATGACATAAGAATGTATGAAAAAAAATAAAAATTTACTTCTACTGTTTTTTTTTGGGGGGGGGGGGCATTATTTTTGGTTGAGTTTTTTTTTTTTTTTTTAGCTCATTAGAACTATTAATAGTCCAAAAATTAGTGGGATGAATCACCACTCATATAACATTATTGTTTAATTTTTCCAACTGTCAAGTCTGTCATCCATGAGTGATGCGTCCTGTTGGGACGCTATTGATCGTTGATTTGCCTCGAGAATCACACCATCCTTACCCATAAAAAGAATGTACAAGTGTACTCCCAACACGAGTAATTGTTTTTCATACGGGGGTGTTTGGAAACTTGGTTGGGGAGGTTTTTTTATTTTATTTTATTTTGGATTCGTTTGGGAGGTGACTTGATTTTTTTATTTTTTAATTTTTTTAATTATTTTAATTTAGAGTTAAAAAGTCTCATTTAAAAATGACTTTTAATTTCACCAAAAAGTTTGTTTTAGCCTCTCTTAAAGTCATTAAATTAGTAACAAAAAGTTAAGAATAAGCAAACTAATTTTTTTTTTTTAAATTAACTTTTTGTAAGGTTATTTTTAACCAATAAGTTAACTCACTTTTAATTAAAACCTTATCTTTTGCATGGGTTGAAAATTGTTCAAATAACAAGGGAAATTTTGAATTGATTTACAAAAAAAAATGTCAGCAATTTAATTAGAAATGACCAATTAATGCTATCACCTTCATCATCACCATCACCATCATCGTCATCATCATCATCATCATCATCATCATATATATATATATATATTTAACACAATTCAGATTAAGGGCAAGCCTAGGGAAATAGTAAAATGAGGGGAAATAGAAGAGAAATTTTATCGCCCGAAATAAATGACAATAACCCATATATCATACTAATCAAATAACAACATTTGACAAAATAATTATCCTCCGTTCATTCCAATTACTTATACAAAAGGGTAACATATGCAGATATACATTCACAAGTTTAACCCTGAATCGATAGCATATGTTACATGATAACGAAATGGGTTCGGGGATGCTGCTGTGAGTTCCTCACAGTAGCACCTGCTGTGACTCAATACTGTGTCGTTTTGTTAGATCAATTTGAATTCTCACTTTGCTGTTTCAATTTTTAATTGCTTTTTTCTCTCAAAATCATAGTTTATTTCTTTTTCTCCTTTTAATTCCCATGCTCCATATATATACACGCACATGAGTAATATTCAAATAAAAATTATTATATAGATTGATATAATTTATTATGAATTTTTTATTTTAAAAGAGAACACTTATGAATATCATTTTATTTATTTATTTTAATAGTTCAATTCAGGTTCAAATTAGAACCACAACTACAAAATTATGAATCGTACTGTGAAGTATTATTTATCTTTGTTAGAAATTGGACACCCATGTGGCATGACCTTTGACCCTTTTGAACCTTATCCATGAAAGTTTTGAATTTGAATTCAAAACTTATTTGGATAACCCACTCTTGATATCTATATCTATCGATAGCATATGTTACATGATAACAAAATGGGTTCAGGGATGTTGCTGTGAGTTCCTCACAGTAGCACCTGCTGTGATTCAATACTGTGTCGGTTTGTTGGACCAATTTGAATTCTCACTTTGTTGTTTCAATTTTTAATTGCTTTTTTCTCTCAAAATCATAGTTTATTTCTTTTTCTCCTTTTAATTCCCATGCTCCATATATATACACGCACATGAGTAATATTCAAATAAAAATTATTATAAAATTTTTATATAGACTGATATAATTTATTATGAATTTTTTTATTTTAAAAGAGAACACTTATGAATATCGTTTTATTTATATATTTTAATGGTTCAATTCAGGTTCAAATTAGAACCACAACTATAAAATTATGAATCGTACTATGAAGTATTCTTTATCTTTGTTAGAAATTGGGCACCCATGTGGCATCACCTTTGACCATTTTGAACCTTATCCATGTAAGTTTTGAATGTGAATTCAAAACCTATTTGGGTAATCCACTCTTGATATCTATATCTATCGATAGCATATGTTACATGAGAACGAAATGGGTTCGGGGATGCTGCTGTAAGTTCCTCACAGTAGCACCTACTGTGATTCAATACTGTGTCATTTTGTTGGATCAATTTGAATTCTCACTTTGCTGTTTCAATTGTTAATTACTTTTTTCTCTCAAATCATAGTTTATTTCTTTTTCTCCTTTTAATTCCCATGCTTCATATATATACACGCACATGAGTAATATTCAAATAAAAATTATTATAAATTTTTTTTATACGTTGATATAATTTATTATGAATTTTTTATTTTAAAAGAGAACACTTATGAATATCGTTTTATTTATATATTTTAATGGTTCAATTCAGGTTCAAATTAGAACCACAACTATAAAATTATGAATCGTACTATGAAGTATTATTTATCTTTGTTAGAAATTGGGCACCCATGTGGCATGACCTTTGACCCTTTTGAACCTTATCCATGTAAGTTTTGAATTTGAATTCAAAACCTATTTGGATAACCCACTCTTGATATCTACATCTATCAATAGCATATGTTACATGAGAACGAAATGGGTTCGGGGATGCTGCTGTAAGTTCCTCACAGTAGCACCTGCTGTGATTCAATACTGTGTCGTTTTGTTGGATCAATTTGAATTCTCACTTTGTTGTTTCAATTTTTATTTACTTTTTTCTCTCAAAATCATAGTTTATTTCGTTTTCTCCTTTTAAGTCCCATGCTCCATATATATACACGCACATGTGTAATATTCAAATAAAAATTATTATGAATTTTTTATTTTAAAAGAGAACACTTATGAATATCGTTTTATTTATATATTTTAATGGTTCAATTCAGGTTCAAGTTAGAACCGCAACTATAAAATTATGAATCGTATTATGAAGTATTATTTATCTTTGTTAGAAATTGGGCACCCATGTGGCATGACCTTTGACCCTTTTTATAGCGATCCCGGTTTTCCCTTTGTTGTTTAACTGTATTCCGAACTTGGTTCCGTGGACGGGTTGTTGTCTTATTCTCATTCCTATCCCTTACTCCTTGTATTTGAGTCTTGGGTTGAGTTGGGTAGGTTTGAAATAGGTTGGTTGTGCTTAGAAACCAAGAGTAGATGCCCAGAATTTGGCCTTCACGCTCGAGCGGGCCCTTTGTTTTTGCTTCTATGCTCGAGCAGGCATTTTGACGCATGAGCGTGATTTTCCATCTTCTAGTATTTTTTTCTCTGCAGGTCATCGGACGCTCGAGTGGGGTTTTTGATGCTTGAGCGGGCCCCTTTGTTTTTGTTCCTCCGCTCGAGCAAAGATTTTGATGCTCGAGCGGGGACCATGGCCTGCAAAACTTCTGGAAGGGTGCATTCAACGCTCGAGCATCACTTTTCACGCTCGAGCGTAAGTCTGTGTCTGACGCTCGAGCGGGGAGTTCCATGCTCGAGCGGGGCGACTTTTATATCAGTCCGAATTTTGACTTTTTGGATCACTTTTTCAACTTTCTTTTTCTCTCTAACTTTTCAAAACCTCCATTGGAGAGCACATCACTCTAAACTTCAACTTCTCTCCAATGGTTGATCTAGTTTGAGTGATCTCCTACCTTAGTTCCTTTACAAATAGTGTAGAGCTTAGCTTGGGCTACATTTCCATCTGAAAATCTTGGGATTTGGAGCATTTCAAAATTCTTCATCTTCTTCTTTTGGTCTCATCTTTCGAGGTAGGGATAACTACTCATTTTTAGGGTCTTTGATATAAACTTTTAGTCATTTTGATATAATGTTGAAGTTGGGTAATTTTGGGTGTTAGGGTTTCAATTGTTTAAAGAGGGGTTTTGTTCTTTGGGCCATTACTTATGTAGTTTAGGTCTCAAATGAGGTTAATGTTGATATTTGGGCCATTTGGTCAATGTTGAGAAAGAGGAGAGAAAACACTAATTTTTGTTAGGAATTAATTTATATAATTAATTTGGAAATGTTATGGAAATATGAATTTGAGTTGGGAATAATGAAATTGGATCATTATGTAGTAGAATGGTGGAGTTTGATTTAATAATCACTCACCTTTGAGAATTATCGATAATTTATCTGTTGATGCATTTATTATCTGTTTAGAAATAAGTACTTTGGGCTATCGGTGGAGGATAGTCTTGATTGTTGTAGACATTGCATGATGACTAGGTGAATTAAAACTAATCAATTTGAGTATGTCATTGAGTATGACGGTTGGAATAATACATCGAATATGTGTATTGATTGGTCATTGTATATGATAAGTACTTGAATACATGGGTGCCAAATCCCGCAGATGAAATTTTCGTAAAATGGCAATTCGAAAATATTTATACATGGGTGCCGAGTCCCGTGGACGGAATTTCTGTAAAATGGCAACTAGAAAATAATTATACATGGGTGCCGAATCCCGCGGATGAAATTTCCGTAAAATGGCAGTTTGAAGTATTGTTGGCATGAGATGTAGTCTCATTTAAGTTGTTTGGCCAGGTTCTGAGCCGTGTTTATAAGTTGAGAATTGGATAAGTAAAGGATTATGGAACTAGATTGTACTGCATGTTGGTTTTTATCAGTTAAACATTTATCAAATGCTAATGTTTTAGTTATTGCCCATATTATGTTTAGCATATCTCTACTGGGTGTTGGCTCACCCTATATGGGACATTATTTTTAGGTTCAGGTGATATGCCACCTCCTAGGACGTAGCTTGAAAGGCTAGAGGCTGAAAGACCTTTTTTAGTTATCTTTTATGTAATACATGTATATCAAGCCATGGGCTTATTTTGTGTAAAGAATTAGAACTCTACTTTTGTTAAACCCAAGGGTTGACTTGGAAAGTTGTAAGCCTACAGGGCATTTACTTTTGTCGTCAACATGTAATATCTCTTGTAAGAATACTCTAATGAATGGCATTATGTTTTACTCTCTTAAGTTTATGGATGTAATGAATGCATGATTTATAGGTTTATTTTGAGGGCGTTACAACTTGGTATCAGAGCGTACCGGGTTTGAATACTTTGGGTACGTGGGAAGTGACTAGTATCATAATGGGTTTATCTCGCTTGTTAGAGACTTAGATGTAATGTTATGTGCTTATGTGACAACATGTTTATGTGGCTATATGGGTATTGGATTTAGTTTCTAGGATGTTGATTGGATCCTTGGATTTCTGTGAGTCTTGTTGGAAAAGCATTTGATGAATGCTGTTTCTAACCGGAACTCTAGTAATGCCTCGGAACTATCATTATCCAGAAATGAAATTCGTAAGTGCTTTTGTGATTATGTGTTTATGTGGAGTGAATTACAGTTGTCTATTGCATTAGGACGAGAGTGTTATAGCTTCGACACATTTATGAATGTTGTAGACACCCCATTTTTAACCGACCATAAGACTCAGATGTCACTGATTGAGTGCTTGGTGATGTTGCATAATGTGCTCGTTCAGAAGTTTCAGAGTCACGGCCGCGAGCCCTGCCTCCGGACTTCCGAACCCTCTTTTGTGCCTTGCCTCGGTTTGCGAACCAGACTCGGTTTTCTCTGTTTCTTTTCCTGAGGGGAGGGAGAAGTCCCGTAGACCATCTCTCAGTGGCCGTGGGCTACATTTTGTGGCTATAGGCCATTTTGCCCATTTCGGGGCCCGGTTCCCGGTTTTCGGAGCCGTTAGGCCGTGTGCCTTGGTTCGGGACCGCTTAACCATCTCCATTTGCTCTGATTTTTGGCATACATCTTATTTTCTCCCTTTTGAGGGACACTGTGGTCTGAGAAACCCACTTCGTGGCCGAATGCCACTTTCGGTGCTTAACAACCCATTTTTCGGGACCCCGAACTACTCGTTTTGGCCCCCGAACATTCGTTTTGCGATGGTTTTCGTTCTATTTTGGCAAGCACCTCTGTTTTATCACTGGGAAGGCCGTAGAAGGGTGGGAGGCCAGTAATTGTTGCAGCAACCAGTTATATATCCTCCGACGCCCTCCGACACCCGTTTTTCACACTTCCGGGCTAATGTTGAACACCTTGGGGCCACTTTCTTGAACTTTGAACCACATACCTGTGATGTACACACTTGGGAGGATCCTAAAAGTTGGTGGCCGGCCAGTAATGTTGCCTGACCCTTTTGAACCCCTCCTTCCGGGCTAATGTTGAAATCTCCCCAAAGTATTCCCCTCAT
>NW_021024648.1:1412115-1449984 GCF_004153795.1 Camellia sinensis
AAAATACAATACATCCACATCTACATCAAAATTCACATTCAAAAAATCATATACCAAGGCACTGACCGGACAACTCGGATCATTGTCACCCACAATGAACAATACAAGCACCTTTATATTAGCAACGACAGATGGGTCAATTCTTGTGCCATAGAATGAAACCCCAATGCCAAAACAGGCACCCCCGTCCTGGGCGAGCGCATCTATTAGTTGGCCACCTCCAAAGCAGAATCCAATGATACCAAGCTTCTTTGAGATTCCTGCAGCTACAAACTCATCCATCATCTATTTTTTCGAGGTTGTATCTTTTGCAATCCTTTCCGGGGTTTGTTGTGCCAGCCATTCTTCAAATAAAGTCTTTGGTCTGTCCTTTGCCCATGGATCCCCACGAAACAAGTCTGGTACTAGTACACTAACAATATTTATTTCAAGAAAAACACCAGTAAAAATTATATAAAAGATCATTTTAAGAATTGTTAACAATGCTGACAAAGATATGGAAAAACAAGACAACATGGATATCAATGCATAGACCAGCAGCATTAGATACAGAATGCTCAAGTTTGTTTAGGTGCCAAACGCATAAAACCGTAAATGAAGCCTTTTTAAAAATTTATGTTTATCCAACAGCATTATATAATGCTATCTAGTGAGAGAGCAGTGATTATAACTATGTTAGATAAGAGGACTACATGATGATAAACAACCACTAAAATCCACCAAAGCAGTTACAATCTTCAAAATGAGCAAAAGTACCTTGCATATTACTGCAATGTTAATGGCATCCGAAGGTCGAAGATCAAAGCTAACACTCTCCGTTTCATTACCCAACTGAGATTTTTTTTTTTAAAAAAAAAAAACTTTACCAGTTAAATATTACTATTAAAGCAAGTTCTATGGAAAATATTAGTAAAACAAAATATAGGCTTGTAACAGGAATATGCCTTTGTGAGGTATAACTGAGCAAAATATGCTTCATGTACCCTCTTGGTGACTCAAACAACCTTCACCTGCATAAGAAACAAAGAGTTATATCAAATGGAGGTCTTACAAAAGAGAAATCAAGGTATGAAAAGATAGAGGCATTGCTAATCATGACAAGTTGCCTTTTGATTGCATGTGGCAGGTAATTTGATGACAACATTGAAGATTCCTAGAGGATGAGCAGAAGAGTTTACTTGATAATAGTAGCCAGTGAGTATAAGAACTAAGGTGGAAATGAGGTTCAGAAGACATGTTTGTTGATTATCATGTTTTTTGCATCCGAGTGTTGAAATTTCAAGGTTGGATGCTTAGAAAGTATGGCCAGAAAATGAGCTACCATGTTAAACAAGAATGTTTAAAGATCCTTCCTATTTGTATTTCTTTTCCTTTCTCTATATCTTTCCCAAAACAATCATAATATGATGTGCATGGCAGCCTCCTATGCAGTCCAGATCAACAATCATGAGGAAAGCCAATAGATTTTCCTTGACCTCTGGCATTACGTTGCTAGCCTACTGAATATGATAGTGTACTCAGGTAGTATATTGCTAGACATAGTGTGAAAACTAGCTTTCTTAAATATTATCACATATGATATATATACACAAATATATATTCATTTTCAATTTCCACCCTCTTTTGTTACATGGCATATTTATGACTCATAAGAGATAAAACATGTTATTCGGTTCAGAGTACCTCTGGCACCATTTGGTTCTTCCCACTTTGACATTCGAGTTCCGTCAAATGCAGATGTGACCTGAAATTGGTTGACAGCAATGCCTTTAAAAGAATTTCATTATCAACAATGGGATCATAAAGAAATCCACAAGACACGTGTCATATATTAATTATCAATAAAATTGAACTAATAGCATGAACTGGTCAATGCAACTTACAATTCCAAAAGGAAGCTCCTCCCCACTAGCAAGGACCAAACCGGAGTATATTCTGTTTAATTTTTTGAAGTGGCTAAGAGAGAATTTTTATTGAAGTTGTTGCACATATTGACATTATGGATCACATCATCCAGAGCATGGAACAAAACAGGCAATGCTATGGAGGTTCTAACAGGATCAGCAGCCAAATAAATGTCAACCCTTCCACTGGCATCTAGCTCACTCTTCAGGGAAAGGGCATCAAACAATTGATCAAAAGAAGGCAGCATCTGAAGGAAAAGATGCTGTGCACCATTTGAAACAGGGTTTATAGAAGTTCTCTTTGTTCTAAAAGGGGAATTCTTGAGATTGATTAACATTTGTTTAAAAAACAGTAGGACTTCAACAGCTCTAGATTTAGAACAAGATTTCTCGACAAACTGAGAAATGATTGGACAAAATGCGTTGTAGATCTTTGTCACATGCTCATCAATGCATTTACGGGCTGGACAACAAGAAGAACTTGGAAAGCAAATCTCGTCAGAACCAAATTCTGATCTTGACATGCGCCATTCCTTGTCACCACTTTGTCTTCCAGGTAACGAGATTGAAGCATCATCTTTAGAGTGCAACTCTCTCTCAAGTGCTTCAGCTTCATTCCTGTCTTGATCCTCTAGGGCAGAAATCACTTGAGATGCAAAATTCTGTCGGCATTCTCTTCTTATGTTCGAGAGAATAATAGACAGGATGGGCTCCGTAGTAATGTTTCTCCGAGACAGAACCTTTAACATGAAAATATTATTGCGCAGTCAAAACTCACATATTCGCATATTTTTTAATGTGAAGTGATCATTAAAAAATTTATAAGACTACCTCATGCCACTTTCCGCTGTAACGTTTAGTGACGTCATACACTCCATCTTTTGCAAAAGCAATTACATAATTCAAATTCTTTTTCCACCTTCAAAGAAAAAAAACATTTGCAAACAATATAGATGAAAGTCAAAAAGTTGATTCAACTATGAAGCATCAGGATGAAAAAAACAATTCCAAAACTATATAGATTATGTGTAGGTGAAAGTACCCTTTCTCATATAGCAAAGGATTGTCGTATATTCCTTCACAGGGATCAAGATGCATCCATCTATGAAATTTGAACCCACCATAAGAATTTGTGGATGCACATATAGAACATAACAAATAGCAGCAGCTGCGTGAATAAAATATTTACACAAGGACCCATTGTATCTCATGTCCACACAAGGACCTCATAGGAAACAGAAGAGTCCATGAGACACAGGTATGAGCATATATGCTACATTCCACAAAGAATGAGATAGTTTTAACGAGCACTTGGCTCTTCTCTAACAAGAGGAAAGAAAGAAAAAGAATAAAGGGAGTAGTACTAGCATGCTAATGATCTATAGAGAGTGAGATGTGTATCTAACCACAAAAACGATCAAGTTATCAATAGGCATTACAACCCATTTTCTTCCAACATATCAAAAACGATCAAGTTATCATCTAGTAACAGTGTTTCCTGTTTCTGTTGCCTAATTCTTATTTATCCTTTTGTATTAGTTATTTTCCCCACAGCTGAGTGGAGGCGCAGAATAAACATATCAATAGAAATAGAAGATTTATGCACATAAAAGTTTCTCTCACCAATCAGAGCAACGCCATGAGATTAATTCTATATTCACAAAAGAGAACGAAAAGAAAAGCGCACCGTGGAGCAGTTTTCCCATCCTTGTCATCATCAATAAGTGAAGCAGAAGCAGAATTTTGACCATTGGTGAGTGGGCCAGCGGTAATAGCTTTTACTCTAGGAATTCGTATTTTTTCTTTAGAACTGTGTGCAGCAGTACTAATACCCATATTCCGCCATTTGTCCTGATCATGTAAATAGGCATGAAACTAGTAAATAGCATGCTGGTGTAAATGAAAATCATGCAATAGAAAACATGAGCAAACTAATGATAATTCCTGTTTCAATAAAAAAAGACAAGAAATACAGAAATTACATGGATTCGCAGCTGCAACTAAAACATTCACATACTGGTAAAAGAAACAGACAGAATCAGATGCAAATAAAACCATCATCATAGTAGCAAATGAAGCAGAGAGTTGATGTGGCAACATCAACCTCATAAAGATCTTGAATATGTTAAAGAAAACTTGCACAAGCATCATCTTTACCACACAAGATGATTAATAATCCACTAACTACAAACTGAAATCCACCTAAAAAGGGCCCACAGCATAATGGGTCGTGTGAGGAAATATGGACCAAGAAAGGGCCCACAGCAGAACCTCGCAATCAGCCCAATATCACTTCTAGTGCTCGGTCCACCAGCACTCTGCAAACATAAATGGGTCTAGGCCCAAAAAGAAAAAGCTAAAAATAAGGTTACATATCTTTCAATGTACTTAACCAGATATTTTTCAAGATAATACAAGAAGAAAATGGAAATTTGAATTACAAGCTACAATGACCATATATGGTTTTTATGAATGGTCTACTACTCAATGTGAGTTTAAAATTTTCTTCAACAAGATTGTTAAGAATGAATTTTGCCAAGATTGAACTCACTTTAAGAATGGTTAATCAATCATGTCCATTGCATTGCTTATTTGAATTATCTGAGAATGATGATCCGTTTTAGAAGATGGTGTTTTGTGTAGTTGATGCTGGTTTACTATTTACTTGGGTGACATTTGTTCTTTATTGAGAATATGATTGATAATCTAGTCAAACCTTTGGCAATTAAATTGTGCAAATGTTTATGAACAACTGTTGTTTTCTTGTCTTTCCGTGCATATTTCTTCTACAAGGCATCTCGTGACATGGATACATGATTTGGGATTAACAAAGAGCAAAGCGATTCTACTACTAAAGCATGGCTTGAGAAGATGAAAACCCTATTTATCAGAAAGGGTTGTGGATTCTCCTCACGGAGTGTTATTACAGGTGATGCATATAAAGGAGTCAATGAGATTGGACTGCCTTTTGAAATTGCTCAACGGATAACATTTGAGGAGAGAGTTACTCAATATAACATGCAGTATCTGCAGAAGCTGGTTGATGAAAAGTTGTGTTTAACCTATAGGGATGGTTTGTCAACCTACTCGCTGAGGGAAGGTTTGAAGGGGCATACTTTTTTAAGACCTGGTCAAGTGGTACATCGACGGATAATGGATGGGGCTATTGTTTTCATCAATAGACCTCCGACAACGCATAAGCATTCCCTGCAAGCTTTGTCGGTTTATGTTCACGATGACCATACAGTTAAGATCAACCCTCTTATATGTGGGCCACTTAGTGCTGATTTTGATGGTGATTGTGTCCATATATTTTATCCTCAATCCCTTGCTGCAAAATCAGAGGTTTTGGAACTGTTCTCTGTAGAGAAACAGTTGCTTAGTTCTCATAGTGCAACTAACGAATGTATTTTGGACTCTTTTTAACTCTAAAATTAGACATTAACCATACAGAGGGAAACATAAAACTTAAACCTTCATCTCCGCAATACAGAGTAAACTCATTCCCCGTGTAGTGTACACAACCAAAGACCAACAAGAAAATAATAAAACAAAAATAACATGTGATTTTTGGCAACGCAAAATATACATATTAGCCATAATGAGATACACAAAACTTTTGTGACTAATAAACACACACAAATTTCATCAACAAAATTGTTAGTTATATTCTAACACAAGCACAAATCACTAGTCCCACATAAATCAATTTATAAGAATCTTCTTCTAACAAGAAAACTATTATTTATATATATGTGTACGTACCTTATCGGGATGAAGATAGACTTTGTCTCTGAAGAGAAGAACAACACTGGCCTCATCAAGAACACGGGTGAAAGCAGCGACTGAGTGTTCCTGAAAATCAAATAATTGTAGTATTTCAAATAATTCATGTACAATTACAGACTCTCACTGAAAACACTATAACTGAAATACATGGAGTGACAAATACTAAAAAATGATTAATTAAAGATCCTAAATTTACTATATATACATACTTCCACAACTTCAATTTGTAGATAAACACAAAAAACAAACCCACCAAGAAAACTAAATTATATTCTCCTAAATTGTATTTGAGTCCAAAATTCTCCTAAATTATATTCTCAAAGATCCAAAAGTCAAAAAAAATGGATCTAATAAACAAAATCACAGTAGGCCATCATTGATGCATTTTATCGAACATTTGACAGATAAGAAAAATGGGATTTGAACTCTAATGAGAGAAACCAGACATCACAACAACACCCCTAAAAAAAATTCTAAAAAGGCACTTGGCAAGAAAAAAAATCAATTAGGGCATAGAAATTGCAATTTATAGGGGAAAGAGAGACAAGCACAATTTGTCAATAGAAAAAATAAGAAGCTGAAGAAGGGGGGAGAGAGAGAGAGAGAGTCCCCCCCTCCGGCGATCCTTACCCTACGGCCACGCCTAACAAACCCACGGCCACACCCCTCCCTGCCTCATCTACGCCAAACACCTCTACCGTTCTCGCCATTCGCTGCCTAGCTCATGCTTGACAATTGTTTGGGTATGCTATTTGGACTCTTGAAGTCTACTATTTGGATGTTGAATGAGAAGAGAAGAGAATAGATGAGTGCGTACCGTTGATTGTCACCGCTGCCGAATCAGTTTCGCCATACCGTCGAAGTGTGCACAAAGAGAGAGATTAAAACCCTACCCTTCCCTTTCATTCCCTTTTGAATCCTCTATCTTCTCCCTCTCTTCTCGTTTTCCTCTAAATACAATGAGATGAGGCTTGGGTGTGTTTATTCAGTAAAAGGGTCAGTCCAGTCTTTAAAAGAAAAAAAAAATTGAAAAATGCAAAACGACGTAGTTTCGTTTGCTAATTTATTGGCGACAAAAATTCTTCTGTCGCCATAAGTACCGTTCATCTTTTCCGCGACTATTTCATTTCCGTCGCCAAAACTTTACAATTGGCGACCAAAATTTCGTCGCTATATGTTCATTTGGTCGCGAAAATATTTTTGGCGCTCCCGCCCAAAAAATTAAGTTGGCGCCAAACCTTTTGGCGACTAAAAATATTAACTTGTCGCCAATAGTGTACTTTTGGCGACAAACAATTATATTGTCGCTGATTATGTAAAATTGGCGACTAATTTCAGTTTGGTTGCTAAAAAACGTCGCCAAAAATGTTTTTTGTTGTAGTGACCCTAAACCCTAAACCCTAAACCCTAAACCCTAAACCCGAAACCCCTAAACCCTAAACCCTAAACCCTAAACCCTAAACCCTAAACCTTAAAATGTAAAAATTCCAAAACCCTAAACCCTAAATCAAAAACCCAAAACCCAAAACCCAAAATCCAAAATCCAAAATCTTAAACCCTAAACCCCTAAACCCCTTAATTCCTAAAGCCCTTAAATCCTAAAATCCTAAGCCCTAAATCCTAACCCCCTAAACCCCTTAAACCCTAAAATCCTAAATTCTAAACCCTAAACCTGAAACCCGAAACCCAAAACCCCTAAAACCCTAGATCCTAAATCCTAAATCCTAAACCCCTAAACCCTAAACCTTAAACCCTAAATCCTAAACCCCTATTTGGTGTAAATGGGTCCGTCGTAAAAACTTAAATCGGATGGAACTATAGATAAATATAAAGCAAGGCTCTTTGCTAAAGGTTTTAAGCAACGAGTTGACCTTGATTTCTTTGATACTTTTTCTCTGGTTACTAGAGTTACATCCATTAGACTGTTGATTGCAGTGGCTGCAATTCATGGTTTAAAAATTCATCAAATGGATGTAAAATCGTCATTTTTAAATGGAGATCTAGATGAGGAGATTTACATGGATCAACTCAAAGGCTTTGTAGAGCCTGGCCAAGAAAACAAGGTGTGTAAGCTAACTAAATCCCTCTATGATTTAAAACAAGCGCCTAAACAATGGCATGGTAAATTTGATTCATGCATGCTTGAGAATGGCTATAAGACGAATGAATGTGATAAGTGCATATATTATAAAACTTGTGAAAATACATATGTGATTATTAGCCTATATGTGGATGATCTACTCATCTTTGGCTCTAATTTGCATATTATAAATGAGATTAAAAATATGCTCAATAGCCATTTTGATATGAAAAATCTTGATGAAGCCAATTTTATTTTGGGAATTAAAATTACCAAGACTAATGATGGTATTTTTCTTGATCAGTCGAATTATGTTGAGAAAATGTTAAAGAAATATAATTTTCTAGACTGTAAACATGTTACTACTCCTTTTGATGCAAGCCTACATTTATCTGCTGTAACAAATGAAAAGGAAGTAATTAATCAAAAGGATTATGCTAGCATGATTGGTAGTTTGAGATATGCTACTGACTGTACTAGACCTGACATTGCATATACTGTTGGAGTACTTAGCATGTTTACTAGCAAGCCAAGTCGAGATCATTGGCTAGTCATGGGAAGAATTATGAGATATTTATCTGGAACCAAAAATTTTGGTTTGTTTTATAACAAGTATCCTGCGATACTTGAGGGATATAGTGATGTCGATTGAAACACTTTGTCAGGTGATTCTCTCTCTACCTTGGGTTTTATTTTTACCTTAGGTGGTGGTGCTATATGTTGGAAGTCTAAAAAGCAGATGATAATTGCTAATTCTACAATGTAAGCTGAGCTTATAGCGTTAGCTTCTGTATGTGAGGAAGCGAATTGGTTGAGAGATTTGTTATATGAAATTTCTTTTTGGGAAAAACTAATTTCTCCTGTGTTAATTCGTTGTGATAGCACTGCTGCTATTGGTAGAGTGAACAACCATTTTTATAATGGTAAATCCAGACCTATTCGAAGGAAACACAATAATGTGAGATCCTATTTGAGTAATGGCGTCATAACTGTGAATTATGTAAGATCTTGTGATAATCTTGCGGGTCCGTTAACCAAGGCCTTGGCGAGAGATAGAGTTTGGAATACATCGAGGGGGATGAGTTTGAAGCCTATAAAATTATAAACCATGTATGAGGATACCCAACCTAGGGACCAGAGATCCTGTAACTAGGTTCAATGGGAAGAACGAATCATATGGTGGTTGTAAAAAATGCACTCTTTAATATTTTGTTATCCATCCCTGTGATGTAAGTGCATTTGTCCTGTAATGTTGGAGGGTTGAGTTTTTATACTCTTAATGAAATTATGTAGCTCTTGTTGAGTGGGGTGTGTAAATTACAGGAACATCCTTGACAGATTTCACCTATGTGAGCATGAAAGTGGGGCCACTTTCTATGAGAACAAGGCTTATTCTCAAATATGCTCATGAAAATTGGGATTAGCACAAGGCCGTAATATGTTAGCTATTAAAGCTCATGTCAACACCTGGATTATTATGTGTGAGCAGTAATTCTTTATTTGCCCTAAGCAGTCATAGTTCAAGTCTGAGACCACTATTGATTCTGGAGTAGAGGTTGCTGTTTCAGTAATGAAGGTTCAATGCAGACCACGCCTTCATGATGCATACTAGTCTACCTTTGTTTGGTAATCTCCCTTATCCTTGTTGATATTAAAATGAGTGGGGGATTGTTGGACCATTTTAATATCTTTTAACATATCTTGTTCATGAATGGGTTTCATTACTTTGGTAACCTCTTATCTTAGTGATGAATGGGGTTTCATTACTTTGGTAACCTCTCATCTTGGTCATAAATTGACATAAATGGAGTTTCATTACTTTGGTAACCTCTTATCTTGGTCATGAATGGAGATTAATTAGAATTCATGACCTTGGTGGTGAGTTAATTTTTGGAGTTTCTCAATTTTCTCTAGTTTAATGATCATCTTTATTTTTGGTGTAACTATAAGGTCCTAGTGGCCTATAAATAGTCCCTCTTATCTACCCCAACACACACCAACTATTTTCTATACAAGAGAGATTACTAGCAAAGAAGGGTGTTTTTCTTGGTGGAGCTTTGGGTTCACCATCTTGTACAGAGTTGGCCTGAACTATACGATAAGTGGTCAGGCTGTTGTATCCTAGAGTGGACAAGTCATAGTTTTGTGACTGCTGCATCAGTATTGGGGTTCTTCCTACCGCAGTGGGCTTGATCTCCTTAAAGAAAATGAGATATTCGTGCCTCAGCCTGATCTATTTGTATCTCATTTTCTTTACATTATTTATCAATAAAATATATTTTTTTCTAGTATTTTCATCAACACCACTTTAATATCTTTTAATATATCTTGTTCATGAATGGGTTTCGTTACTTTGGTAACCTCTTATCTTGGTTATGACTGAAGTTTCATTACTTTGGTAACCTCTCATCTTGGTCATAAATGGACATAAATGGAGTAACCTCTTATCTTGGTCATGAATGGAGATTAATTAGAATTCATGACCTTGGTTGTGAGTTAATTTTTGGAGTTTCTCCATTTTCTCTAGTTTAATAATCATCTTTATTTTTGGTGTAACTGTAAGGTCCTAGTGGCTTATAAATAGTCCCTCTCATCTACTCTTTTCTACACCAACACACACCAATTATTTTCTATACAAGAGAGATTACTAACAAAGAAGGATATTTTTCTTGGTGGAGCTTTGGGTTCACCATCTTGTGCAGAGTTGGCCTGAACCATACGACAAGTGGTCGGGCTGTTGTATCCTGGAGGGGACAAGTCGTAGTTTTGTGACTGCTACATCGGTATTGGGGTTCTTCCTACCGCAGTGGGCTTGATCTCCTTAAAGAAAACGAGATATCCGTGCCTCAGCCTGATCTATTTGTATCTCATTTTCTTTGCATTATTTATTAATAAAATATAATTTGTTCTGGTATTTTCACCAACAATTTTAAGGAGATCAACCATGGAACAAGTACTAGAAAAAAACCAATGATAGAATTGGAGATCTCAACAAGCCTTTCAAGTTTAAAGGAGTTCATTTTAAGAGGTGGAAAGAAAAAGTTCTTTTTTACCTTAGCCTTTTGAAAGTTGCATATGTTCTTACCGAAAAGAATCCAAACAAAATCCTAACTGTGGGGATGAATGATGAAGACTACGAGGCACATGAAGCAAAAGTGGCTTCTTATAATACAGATGAGTATAAATGTTGCTTTTATCTCTTAAATTGCCTTGCTGATCAATTTTATGATTACTATGACACCACTTACACTTCCGCAAAGAAAATTTGGAAAGCTTTACAGACTAAGTATGATACTGAAGAGGCAAGAGCAAAAAAATATGCAGCTAGCCGCTTTTTTCGCTTCCAAATGGTAGATGAAAAATCTATTGTGGAGCAAGCACAAGATTTCCAAATGATAGTTGCAGAAGTAAGATCTGAAGGCATCAAGATTGGTGACAACTTGGTAGTTGCAGGACTTGTTGACAAGCTACTGTCATCCTGGAGAGAATTCCAAAAGATCATGCGCCACAAACAAAAGGAGACTTCCTTAGAGGCGTTGATCACTCGCATCCGAGTAGAAGAGGAGGCTAGAGGCCATGATGCATTAATAACACAAGCGGGTAATGGCAATTCTACCACAAAGGTAAACTTTGTTTCAGCAAATAATAACTTACCCAAAGGTCACAATTCCAAGAATGCTTATTTGAAGCCTTATAAAAAGAATATGAAGAATTATGGTAAACCTCACAATAAATGGATTAATCCAAATAAGAACCAAGGTCCATCACCTTCACAAGATTTTACATGCTTTGTCTGTGGCAAAAGTGGGCATATTGTTCGAACTTGCAAATTCCGAAAACGTGCACCTGCCCCAAAGGCTAACGTTGTCGAGGAGCCATTTGTGGCAATGATTACAGACATTTGCATGGTTAATTTTGTGGACGGTTGGTGGGCTGATTCTGGTGCTAATAGACATGTTTGTTATGATCAAACTTGGTTCAAGGTGTATATTCCTTTTGATGATGAGAAAATAATTATGCTTGGTGACTCTAGTCAAACCAAGACACTTGGGAGTTGTGAGGTTGACCTTAAGTTCACCTCTGAATGTGTGCTTACTTTAAAAGATGTGCTTTATACACTGTCCATGAGGAAGAATTTGATGTCAAGTTATTTGTTGAATAAGGTTGGTTTTAAGCAAACTATGGAATCTGATCAATATGTGATTACCAATAAGGGTATTTTTGTGGGTAAGGGTTATGCTTGTGATGGGATGTTCAAATTGAATATTGAGATTAATAAACCATCTACCAATTCGGTTTACATGTTGTCTTCTATTAATTTTTGGCATGCTCGCTTGTGTCATTTTAACAGTAAATATGTAGGAATCATGAGTAGTTTAGGATTAATTCCTAAAGTAACAAAAAAATTTGATAAATGTGAAGTTTGCAGTAAAGCAAAAATTACCAAGAGGCCTCATAAAAGTGTTGAAAAAAATACTGAACAATAATTTGATTTTGTATTATTTTTGACTAACTAACTTGGTTAACCTGAAAGTTTAGTAGGTTAAACCCCAAACCCTACAAGTTTTTTTCATTTTTGTGTGAAAATATTTTTCTAAAAAATTTGCATTTCCAAAAGCATGGGTTGTTTTTAGAAAATTTTGAAATTTCGGAAATAGTTTGCTAAACAAGTTTTATATGTTTTCCAAAAAGCAAAAACACAACCAAACAAGCCATATATGATGGAGCCAAATCAAGAAATGGATTTGATTAGAGAGAGAAAATCCCAAAATGGGTACAAGAGCTCTCAAGCTCTTAAATATTCAATATTAAAATATCATAAACTGAATACTAGAGTGGCCTAGCCACCTATTTTTAGGATAAAAGAATCAACTAACTCTAACTAACTCTCCTAGTACTAAAACATAGCAACCATACTAATTCTAACTACATTAAAGAAAACTTGTCCTCAAGTTGGGACTACAACAAAATGACTCAAAACAATGACTCATGGAAGCATAATGGATATGCAACGGCGAATAAGACTAAGTAGTTACAAGTCCTTATTCAAGATTATCCTAGAAAATATCCTTCCATCATAATGAGTTATGGTTTATGCACATCTACCGAAGCCATGTTGAGGTGTGAATAGGCCACCCATGTAGCATGTCGTTTTAGAAGCAAGATATCATCAAAATAACGCTTCTCACATGGTCCCAAAATAAGCTCATCCTTCCTCCATGAAGTCGGGCCAGGTACCAAATCAACACAAAGTGGAACAAATGGCTTTGAAGATAGCATAAGAGGCATTTCTTGGAAGCAAAGATCATTCAACACCCATGAAATTTCAACAGGACTCCACCATAATTTTATTGGAATCTAGAAAAGGGATAGAAGGTGGGATTGCAACCACTTTCTTCGTGGAAAGCAATGTAAGAGAAAAACTTGCTTCATCTATAAAACTTTCTTCATTTTCAAGGACACCTTCACGCTAAACAAGAAAGTCATCTTCATTGGAACTCCTCCATATTTACAAACATCAACTTCATCTTCATAAGCCAACGCATCGCTATCATCGTCTAGGATGGCAACATCTTGATCATAGTCTTGTTGCACATCTTAATCAATGATGGGAATATCTTCATCACAAATGGAAAGAGCTTGACCACAATCTTATTTTTTGCCACAATTTTCCGCCATGCCTTCTTCACCAAAGATGGAAGTTTTTTCCTCATCATATCTTGGTTCAACCACCTTGTCACTAAAGAGTATGTTATGATGACATCCATCATCAAAGTCTCTTTCATTCCAACACTAGTTGAGTCACCAACTCAGACATAGTTATAGGATGGTTTTTCAATTGCCAAGCCACTTTGGTATTGATGTCCAGAACTTGAAATTCCCTTCTTTTTTTTGTTTCTCAACCAACAAAGGTGACACATGATTAGAAGGCAAGAAGTGCTCCTTGAGCTTTTTTCTCATCTTCCTCGACTCTCTAACCTTTTATTGGCCTTTTCTTTGCCTACCGACTTGTAATTGTTTCCACCAATCAGAGGCACGACCTTTGAGGCTTTGATAGATCAATTTCAATTTCTTACTTCCGGCACATCATAACACTCCAAATGACTCTCATTTGTATTCAATCATTCCTTGAACACATCTGGATTGTAGCTTCAATGGAATTCGGGAAACACTAAATTCTTGACGGTGCCATTCCACTTAGAATCAAATCCGTGTGAATATGCTCTATTCCTATGCACCCACTAAAGAAATCATCGAGTTAATGATCCATGGAACCATTACTACCTTTGGAAAGAGGTTGCAAGTGTTGCGCTTTTCCAACCAAGGTAGCCACTTGTGAACTCAACTCTTCAATCTCATTCATTTGGCAGCATTTGGTTTAGTTTTAAAAGATAATTTTGTGAAAAGAGTTTTGAAAATTCAAAACTTGTTTAGTTATGAGTTTTCAAACTAGTTTTGAGTTGTATATTTTGAAAATAATTTTTAGAAATTTGAAATTTCAAAACTTGTTTGGTTATGAGTTTTCAAGACTAGTTTTTGAGTTTTTTTGGGGTTTTGTAGTCAAATTTGTTTTGCAATATTATAGTTACTTCTTTCATATACCAAATCTATATTTACTTTTTATATGCATCTAGTCTAATCTATAGGGCAAAGTTTCATTTCATATTTTTTATTTTTTATGAATTTTTTAAAAATTTTAGCACTTCTTTTCTGGTCTTATATCCACTCAATCTATATACATTTAAAATGTTTCACATTTAAATGTAACTTTTTATAAAATTACTTACTATTGAGAAATATACATAAATAAAAATAAAAATTGACCCAGTTTAAAAATTAATACAATTATAATGTTTTATGTATTTATTAAATTTGTTTTTGAGTTCTTCATATTTTCTTTACTATTTAAGTCTATCTAGATCATATACATCTCAAATATAAAAAATTATTTGACCAATACTTGAAAACCAAACAAAATCAATTTTGTGAAAACCCTAAACCAAACAGGTTTTGGGTTTTGGAATGAGTTTTCAAAAACACTAAACCAAATAGGTTTTGGGTTTTAGAATGAGTTTTTAAAAACCCTAAACCAAACAGGTTTTGAGTTTTGGGTTTTTGAAAAATTGATTCAAAATTTTAATCAAACGTACCCTTTGATTTTGATTGCCATCGTTCCTGTCAATTTCAATTTGAGGTATTCATCTCGATCTTCACCCACATTTAGAGCATAAGCCCTACCATGGCCACATCTATGATCTTGACCTCGTTGAACCATACAAAAGCAATTCAATATGCAAAGGCACAAAAGATCAACAAAATCCAACCCACATACAACCCAATTCCCAAATCAAGAATTAACTCCTAGCAACAAGAATCAAGTAATCAAGATTCAATAACCAAGATTGCAACACAATGTCAAGAACTAAGAATCAAGATTAAGGATTGTGTATCACAATATCAATTTAGAACAGTCCTAATGAACATACAAAATTTGAATCAATTTACCCTAATCAAGTTGAGAGCAATAAGCAATTCGAGATGACCCACTCCATTTTGCGAATTAATTCAAGGCTTCGCAAGAGGAGATCGATTCATGGCTTCGTAGGAGGAGATCGCACATCGAATCTGGTTTTCCTGGAAGAGTCGCACAACTCGATCGAAGTTGAATTCAGAGTTACCAGAAGAATTGCAAGTCGCAACTACTAATTCTAGGTCCAACTCTTGATGTCAGAACCTAGGTCACGATCTTGATAGCTTGATTCAAAACAAGCAGAGTCAAACCTAGGAACTCAGGAATTGCGAAGAAGGAATATCGCATTTTAAAATCCAGGGGCGACTTTGATTTCAAATCACGATGTGATTTTTGTTTTTGAAAATGGAAGTTGACTTCACAGATCCAGGTTCAACTTCGAACAAAGCTAAGAACTCTATAATAAAACTGCAGACAGAGGTCGATCTAGGGTCTCGATGAGAACCCAAGTGCTGCGAACCAGAGATAAACACCAATCATTCTACAACCAGTTGGAATCGATGATTAGTGGGCCAAGAACCAGGTCAGATTCTTATGCTTTGATACTAAAATGATGGAGCCAAATCAAGAAATGGATTTCATTAGAGAGAGAAAATTCCAAAATGGGTACATTAGCTCTCAAGCTCTGAAATATTTAATATCAAAATATCATATACTGAATGCTAAAGGGGCCTAACCACCTATTTATAGGATAAAAGCCCAACTAACTCTTATGGAAGTAAAACATAACAACCATACTAATTCTAACTACATTAATAAATTATTTGAAAGAAAGTTTTATATAGCATTTCTTCTAATTCACACGATTTCCTTTCCTACCTTTGTGCTTCAGTTCTTATAGATTTTCTTACACTTTTTGCTTTAAAATTTTATTTCAGATATTCTTTGGTGGTTGGATGTCTTTGAGTGTACAAATTCCTTGGAAGGAGGTGGAAACTAAAATGTTTGCTCTTAATGTGGTGAGTGCATTTGCCAAGTTTAATCATGCTAGTTTTTTTCAGGCCAAATGAAATATTTGTACTCAAAACACGTGCGCTCAAAATATCTATCCTCAAAATACGTTGCTAGAAAAACTGGCAGCATGTAGTTTGAGGATTTGAGGTGTTAAGATCCTTAAACTATATACCGCTAGTTTTTAAATGGAGATCAAGGACTAGCAAAACAAAAAACAAAGGTCAGAGAGGATCTAGAACCCTATTGACTTTTAAAACATAAGAAAACATGAATGAAGATATTAAAGCTTTAGAAACTGCTGTCAAATCCATAAAATTCAATTTAAGTTCGAAGTTCACTTAGATATATATTGGCTTGGTAGACTAACTCAAATTCTACTTAGATTATGGCCTCAAATCCAGACGGTTGAAGTGTCAATGGTTGAGAATATCATACAACTACAATTTGAAATTCCTAATTTTCCCTTTTGCCCCTTGTACTCATAAGGCCATGACCTGTATAACATTGGTGGACCTGATGGTTTCAGCCTTCAAAGCTTGGTTAAATCTTAAGTCAAACCCAAATGTTTGACACCGGTCCTCTTGTAGGTCTCCTAGCTCTCTTTCTTCTTCCTCTTTATTTTCATTTTTACTATTTTTGTCTACCATTTTGCTATTTCTCAGCAAGTATGAGATTTCCTAGTATCTTTCTTGCTTTTGGATCATTTGGTTTTTGATTTTTCTCTGCAGAGATTAAGTTGTTTTGATTGAAACTGCTAACTTATGAATTTGCTCCTTTTATGACCCTATGAAACCAAAAAACTTCAATCCTTTCAGGCAAAAGAACGGGACTTTTAACTTTGTCATGGTTAAGGTTAATTTGAGTCATACTTTATGTTTTTATAAGTATTTGGCTACTATATTATTTTATTTTATGTTTTGGTAGGTTTATAAGTTAGGGGTATTTTGGTGATATTGTAATTTGTTGAAAATGAGTTGTAGGGTTACATATGGATCTTCTTATGAGTGAAGTTATGTTTTTGGGGGGGTCATTATTGCATGTGGTTATATTTTGGTCTAGAATGTTCTAGTGGCTGAAGTCTCTTATTCTCTTATTTTTTGATCAACAACAAAGGACTTTATTGATAAATTATGTTACATTAGGAGAAGGTTAGTAGCCTATATGTATGTGTGTAATTCCAATGGAGTTAGATTTTGAGTATTTGTGTGAAGTTTTTACAACTTTGTGCGATATATTACGTAGTCTTATATTATGGAGGTAATTCCTAGAGTCACTATTCTCGCGTACTATTCACAGCCCCAAATATTAGCAATTTCAACCCCAACTATATCTAACCTAAACCAACCTTAAATCTTCCCATACATATTATCCTTCAATTTAACCACTAAAAAACCATGAACTCCTAAATTAACCGTTGTCTAAATCTTTTAACGCGATCCTCTCTGCAAATCTAGCGACCTGCCCTTTTCAAAATCAAGCCAAATCTCGATACTCTTTTGTTCTACATCAATCAAACTGTTTATGAAACTTCTTTTTATGATATTGGACATGTATTCTTTTTCTTCTTTTCTTGTCTTTTTTGAACTTGATTACCCGTAGTTTTCTATTATAAAGTTTAGGATGCTATATCTCTCTATCAAACTGCATTTATGTCCTTGTTGAATTGCTTATGATACTGTTGGCAGCATTTTGAATCCACTCCAACACTTGAACTTTGTTAAGATGACAGATTGGATATTTAGCTAATGATTCATCTATACTATTAGCAGCTTGACCCAGCCTTACAATATTAACAAGTCTTATGTTACAGGTTGTTGAAGTAGTACTACCGGAAGTCCAAACCTTTGATTTTTCAATGGTCATGCACTTGGTGACAATCTTGTCCAATAGGTCTTCCGATGAACTGAAAGGCTTCATGTGCATTGTATGTCATACACGCCTCTTTAAATTCCTATTATTTCTTCTCATGTGTTATTTTGCATTGCTATGCACAACATTTTGACTTGCCTATGCATTTAAGCCCAGAAGGATCTGTTATGAGCTAGCCATTCATTCTCTTATATAATTTACTATTGTTACCTTATTCGATTCTAGGTATACAGATCAGTTGCAGATGTTATTGGTTCCTATTCCAAGTGGATATCTGCTTTCCAAACCAATGCTAGATCCTTATTGTAAGAAAACCTTCCTTCTATATTTTAAATAACATAATATGGACCCACATATAATATGCACTTGTGCATGTGTTTGTGTGTTAGATTGTCATATGCACTTTCTTGAACTTCATTTTAAATTATTTCTTGTATCAATGGCTAAATATTTGATGTCATTTTTTAGTTCTTTTATTTTTTGAGTAGATTTTCTTCTTCTTCTTCTTCTTGTTTTCACCAATCCTGCACTTTTTGTGTTTGGCATTCAACTGATTTGATACTTTCAGATTATTTCTTGCTGCTGGGGTTTCAGAACCTCGGTCTTCAAATGCTTGTGCTTTTGCTTTGCGTAAATTTTGTGAAGATGCTTCTGCATTAATGTGTGAACCCTCAAATTTGGAAATTTTAATCTGGATTGGGGAGGTAAGTTACTTTTCATGGTAAAAGAATTCACTCAATACTTCATTTTATACTTTTTAATATCTCTATGTTTAGAATAATATGTTGAATGTGAACCTATCTTGATATTAGAATATTACTCCCTCCATCCCATTTTGTGTTGCATGGTTGACCATGCACCATTTTATAGAAAAGGATCTTTGACTAAAAGGTTTATAAAATTGATGCATTCTATTTGAGCAACCTTTTTGTCACGCCCCAAACTTGCCCCTAAAAGTTCGGGCATGACCTATTCAGAAACAGACATATAACCTGGTATGTATAACATATGGGGCCTTATCGGAAGCACAAAATAATAAAAGAATACTAAACCAAACAAGCTCCATTGAGCTACTTCTAATATGCCAGGATCTCATACATCACATGCACCATAATAGACAGATAAAGTTTAAAAACATACTTTAGCAATACTTATACACAAACACATATACAGACCCAGCCCTATAATCGGGCATGTACAAAACTATGGAAGTTATATACATTCAACCTTAGAAGGCTAGTCAAAAAGTAAGCCAATCCTCTTAATAAACTTCACAAAATAAGTGGCCTCGTATAGTGCCTGGATACACGAAGGTTAACAAAAGAAACCGGGCGTCATGGGTTAGAACTGACCACCTGGTTGGTTACCTACAGAAGTAAACATAACAGAGAGTGAGCCAGGCTCAGTGAATAGTAATACTTAAATAAAACGATGCTTAACTTGAAACATAATAGAGCAATGCATATGAAAATGCAGAGTTCACATAATTAGCCTGATTCTGTGCTAAGTACCAAACGACCTTAGGCCCAATCTTACAACATAAACATGATGGCTATAAGCCCTTGAGTATAATGGCATGAAGCCCTTGAAACATGATGGCTACAAGCCCTTAAACATATGGCATGAAGCCCTTGAACATGGTGGCATGAAGCCCTTAAATAGCTTGGCATTACGCCCTTGGATAATTTGGCATTAAGCCCTTGAAACATACTTGTATGAACTCAAGAGGTGTCTCACACGGATTCTAGAGGTGGCTCACGTCGTAGCACTTAGTTCCGTGTAGCACTTTGTTTCATATCATAACAACTTATATTGAATGGCCATAGGCCCAGAGTCTTACAGAATGAAAGTATCTCATCTTTTTCATTTCTTTCTTTACATATCATAAACATTAACATAGTCACATATCATGCATGAACAAAATGCTAATGATAATCATTAGCTAATGTAAAGCGTACAATGGTACTACTACTCACAGTGTTGCGATGACGTGTTACTTCCTCCCAGAGTGTGTCCTGCACACATCCAAAACTTACACATTAGTTCATTGTTTTCTCATCAATTAACTTTCTATTTCACTTCACTTTGAAGGCGTGTATAAATATTAAAAAGGTATTGAATACATATTCCGACAATATTAGAGGATTCTACACACAAAACGGAGCAGACAATGTTTTTCAGCATGAGCCGCACGTGTGGTTGTGAGCCCCGTACGTGCGGCAAGCTCTCCCGCACGTGTGGCAAAATGCCCCACACGTGCCTTCTAGACAGTAGCCAAGCCCCTGTTTTTCACCATTTCCCGCACGTGCGGCCATGACTCCCGCACGTGCGGCAGCACCTCCCACACGTGCGGCCATGACCCCCACATGTGCGGCGATTCTACCCAAAATTGTCCGAAAATTCTTGCAAAATCCCACCTTTTGGTGAACATGAATAAGGCTCAAAATAACTTTCATAATTGGTAAAACATGGCCCAAAATCATATAAATACAATGACAATTACATACATCAAACTAATATACTTTAGTTCAACATACAAAAGTCCATGAGAGTTCTTCCTTTACATACCCATAGGTATACTTTGATGTAAAGCCATGCCCACATACTTGAGTTCAAAATAAGAAGAGAAAATATAACTTCTCCATGGTTAATTCCAATTGAAGAAAACAACCAAGTAAGGTTATCTTGTCCATTAACTTCTTACACACATATAGAATCATAATTCCAACCCCTAAGTGACATGATCATGAGGGTATTTCACACAACTTAAGAAGAAGAAGAGTTATAGGAGTTAATTAAGATAGCCTTCTACATACCTTGTGCTTAAACTTCCTCAAATTCCCAACCTTTTTGATGACCTCCTCCCTCTACCCTTCAATTTCTCTCTCTCCTCATCTTCTCTCAGGAGATATATGGTTCCTACGTCTTAAGGTCAATAAGACTCTTATAAACATGTATATATATAAAGCTTGAATAGGGACGCAAATTAATCGTTTAAGCATCCCCAAATTGAAATTTCACAGAAGCGCTTAATATTACTTAAAAATTATGCTGATTACATATATGAAATCAATTTCAGATAATTAAGCCACTAAGGCTTCCAATTCTTGATTCAAACATTCTAATGTGACAGATACTTGTCTTGTTAAACAGATAGACTCCCTTAAACATGCCTTAAACATGGAGTTCACTTACTTAACCATAATTTCTCATAGAATTTCACGATGTTCTCAAAATTTTTTTTATGCCTTCTGTGACAGCTTCCATTTTTAGTTTTGGGATCTATGTTCATTCCTGCATGTTAGTGTTGCGTTTAAACTTACTTTACATTCAACAAAACAATGATGAGGTAGAAATTAACCTGCTTTAATGTGACGTGCAGGAGCGTTAACATCCAATAAGAAGCTAGAAGAATCAAGACATGAGAAGCCATCTGAAACAGAACCAGACCAACTTGCTGAGGATGTTAAGTCGGCTCCTTCTCCAGATGGGGAAGTGGGAACTGGAGGACAAACAAATGGAAAGAAGACTTTAATAGATGCAGTGAAGCCCAAGCATAAGAGAAAAAAGAAGTCATCCTCCAACGTTGATGCAAGTTAGCTGAATGAAAAAATATATCTAGGTATGATACTGACTTTTTTATTTGTGCTAAAAATAATTTTCTTGCCATGCATCTCATAAGTGGATGAATCAACTGGTGAATCTCTGGAAACTGCTATTGATTGGTTGAACTAGTTCTTAATATAGGCTAATAGCCAATATAATTCTGATAACTATGGTGTTAAAAAGGAAGGGTATTTTCAAATTCTAAGACTAAACAAACATGGGACTTATTTTATGTGCAATCTGTTTATGTTTTATTGAGGTATTTTTGTCTTCGTCCGTATATTTTCTCAAGTCATCTTTAAGTGAGTCACGTGACAAACTGCTATGTTTTCGATGTACGTGAAGCTACCGAGAAATAGTTTGACTTGTGTACTATAAGTGACAAACTAATAGGAGATTAGTCATTGCTTGGTTAGAAACATTCATGGGCTTGCAAGTTAATTTAGTTGTTATTGTGGAGTATGCATGATTGACGTGGTTGAATTTGGACTGTAAACGAAACGGGCCAAGTAGTGGGCCACTCAAGCATGACTTGTTTTTAGTATAATCATTGTATAACCATTGACTTTGCAGACCTCTTTGGCCTAAGAAGACCTCTTTGGCCTGGGGACCTTAGATGTGGATATAAAAACCACCTTCTATTTAAATCTTATGTGGAATGCTGTGCTGAGTGCTGGACTATTCTGATGCAGATGGTGGCAACAATGACATCCAGTGGGAAATCTCTTTGCTACAATCTGCCAGTACTAGAAGTATTGTCCCAGAATTTGTTAGCGTGTGCTCTGTACCTCTTTCCGACAAAGGTTCACAGGAATAGATCTCATGCGTTAATTTTATTGTATTATTCTTGGTGATGTGCCTTGGTTCTACTGAATAAAATTGAATTACAAAATGCCTTGGTTCTACACCTTTGCCTTTGTATCTATGAATGTAATGGTAGAAGGTCGTATCCAGTGCACAAAGCTCCTGTTTACATTTGGGTCTGAGGGATGGTAAATAGATTTCCCTCCACTTTATTACTATTTTTTTCTTAATGGAGAGGCTGATCCCCATGACTTAAATATCTTCAATCAATCAATTATTGGGCTTTTATATGTATGGATAGATTTTAGTCACGGTTTCCGAATGTTTCCATCTATTTCCAAGTTCCTTTTTTCGTTTCTTTCTATAGTCTTTTTGAAACATTAATGTTTCCATGCATACTGACATGACACTGGGTTGGAATTTTGATCCTTGCTGATTAGTTAGAAGGGAAGTTTCCCTTGGAACTTGCTTTATAGATTAATGATGTAAACTTTGTAGGTTAACACTTTCAGAGGATCCTGCTTTGGCGATGGCATTTTCAGTTGCACGGAGAGCTGCAGCTGTTCCCCTATTGCTTGTTAATGGAACATATATGAAAACTGTTCGTTCCTATCTTGATTCTACTATTCTCCAGCATCAATTGCAGAGGCTGAACGATCATGGTTCTCTTAAAGGTTTTCTACTGCTCAAATTGTTTATTTTATTTATTTTTTTCCATTTCCCTGCACATCACAGGTATGTTTTTTTCGTACTGTTTTTGTGTTATTTCTTTTTCTAAGGGGTAAGGGTAGGGTTTCGTAAATTAGTGGTTACATTTAATGGTTGCTGGGTTGCTCGCATAACAAATTTAGTCTTAAATGTGACCTTCTAAGTTAGTGGACCTCTGACTTAGTGAAGTCATTTTGCTTCTTATCTCTTCCCTATTGCCCTGACGTTTCTCAACACCTGAGTACACTACTAGCAATAGATCAGGTGGTATGCTATTCTCGCATCCCTTGAATGTATAGTTTTCTTATTAACTTATTAAAAAAAAAGAAGCATTTTAGGATGTGGGCAAGTAATTTTGGTCCACAATTTTGTCCGAAGTTGCACCTGGTTCTAGGTCTCTACAAAACCTAACCAGGGATCAGTATAAAGTAATGAAATGAGAAGGAAGAAAAAAACTTGGATTTCACCCAACTTGCCAGAAGCCTTTTGGTATATATTAGTCTCAAAAAAAAAAAAAAAAAGTATTCCATTAATCAAAATTTCATTTGGAACATCTACTTCAGAGCAGAATTCTGCAGACAAAATATTTTATAAATTAAGTAATAAATTGTCAATGCTTACAAGTTGAAGTCATGATCAATATATAGGTTTTCCCCAACTCTTTGAGCTTCCCTTCTGCTATTTTTAACTTAGTTTGTATCTTGAAAAAGAAATAGTGCGTGGAGGTTTTGACTGCAACAACTCATTGAGTTCTGGCTTAACCTAGCACAATATCAAAGTCAATCTGTTGATTTGAATTTTCACAATTCTAGACACAGTGGTAATTCCATTAGTAAACAATTGCAAATTATTCGTTAATTTTTAAATCCATCCCAGCTAAAATCTTGAGTGTCCTTTCTTTTAGATTGAAGATGATCACGAGCATTCTTTGAGGCAAAATCCCGCTACTTATACACAAGTAGTCAACTCTGCAGCAAGAGGGTGGTACTGGTTTGTTCTCAACTTGACTATGTTGAATCGCTCAAGTGTGATTTAAAATATGGCCAAGAATGTGTCTGGCCCAAAGGCCAGTATTTCCTTATTAAAATACACGTAGCCCCAAGTTGGACTGCTTCCTAAGAGCATGACAAGTTATTGCTGTGCGAAAAACTTGCTGTCAATTTTACTTCTCTTGATATTTGCTTTCACTTCTAGTTTCCAGTCAAAGTATTGGATTTTGCAACCCAGGCATGTATAAGACTGCTCCTTCTGATGTAATTTTTTTTTCCTTTCTATGATTTCATCTCGACTTAAAAGAGCCCCATTTCGCTTAAGTAAATGATTGTCTCCTTGCAACAAATATATACTTCCAAATTGAAGTCCATTTTTTGGTTACCTGGTTTCAAGATGGGAACTATATTCAGTCATCTTGCAATGCCTCTATCAACTGGTCCTAAAGCAGATGATCCCATCTATGCACTGCTGGGGGTTTTTTCGCCAATGCTTGAAAAACTTTTTAGGGCAGAATACATGATAAATGGAAGTTTATCAATGGCAGCTTGTAGGGCTCTTTCGCAAGCAATTCATTCCTTGGGTATTGGTGCTTCTATTTTCTAATTTCTTTTTAATATTAAGGGTTGATTTCTTGCTAAACCTGTAACGTGTTGAGCACTTCCTTTTCATGCAATTTGAATTTGTCTTATTTGCAGGCCAACACTTTGTAACACTATTGCCCAAAGTATTAGATTGCCTCTCCACAAATTTTGTGTCATTCCAAAGTCATGATTGCTACATTAGAACAGGTGAGCTGTTTACATCAAACAGAGGACCATGTGATGGGAATCGGTGGTAGTGGTATCTTTAGTTTTATTCAGGTAGTTTCTTTCATGGGAACTGCAATTTACATGGCATGAACTGATGGCATAGTGCTTTATGGTTATGCATAAATTTGTTTGAGCTGTTCATTGCTGTTCTTTATGTGTTCATTTGACAAACTTCAATACATAACACTTGTCTAAGTACATAAGATGATAAATATAGGACCTTTCTGAATCTGACAAATGCCCGAAGGTCATTTTATTAGGTGCATCCATTAATTTGGAACAACATTAATGCTTAAAGGATGATTATAGAATTCCAATTGAAACTTTTCGAAATTGTTGCTTTTATTTTTATCTTCATACTATATAAAATTTCTCCTTGAACTTTTTTTTTCCAAACTCAAGCTCCTTTATAACACAACTTAATTAACTTTAAAGCCTCTTGCATGCAAACAGACAACAATAGGAAAATTCTATTTAACATATAAGGCGGATAAGCTCCAGCCAGCTGATATTTATGATGTTTCATTGCTCATAAAAGAATAAAATAAGGAAAATTCCAATTTACTCCTATGTGGTGTGGTTGTTGAGCACGTTATCTGCTGTCGTTTAAAAATAGCCAATTACCCCATGTGGTTTTGGACTAAAATGCTTTCATTACATTTTTTGTCCAAACTGATAGAATGTGTGGCTCACGCTCCTATTTTGAGAGTTGGGAAGAAAAAAAAGTCAGTTTTAATGGGAAAAGACAAGTCCGCCCTTTCTTTATCTTCTACCTAAGAAAACCTTAACCCCAAACCACCCACCCCTCCCACCACCCTTATTAAATTTATTTTCATTGATTGTCAACTGATAATTTTCCATTTTCCACAAAGAGTAACTGGAGCAATGTCAACTAGCAAATCATTAATATTGTAAAAAGAGTAATGTAACTGACAAAGGAATAGGATTGGTTCAAGGTAGATCACCTATCTATAAATTGCGGACTCGTACAACACTTTGGTCACTTGCATATGGTTAAGTAATCATGTTTTTTTCTTTTTAGTGTAGTGGGGATCTAGGTTCTGTAAAAGGGGGCTTCACTGTAAAGATCTGAGTTTGAAGAGGGAGAGTATGGTAACAGATTTAGGGGAAGTAAAGAGATTGGAGGGGACTATGATTGGTTTCTTTACATTGAAGAATGTTTTTAGAAATTAGTGGTTCCTCGCTTGATTTTTTGTGAGTTCTATGGTGGTGACAATTGGTGTAGGAGTGGCAATGGAAGTAGAATTGGGTTGGAGGGCGTTTTGTAGTGGAAGAGGTATGAGAGATGGTTATTTACAGTTGTTAGAGATGGTGAAGGAGGCAGCGTGTAGGGGTAGCTTGGGCTAGTCAAAGAATAAATGGACACCTGACTTTGTCAAGCATGAGGGGCAATCAAATGAATTTACAATAAGGGCAATCAAATAAATGGTGCTTGCTCTAATTTCTTTTCCTTTTTGAAAAACCCTCATTTTCCATCTTTTATTTATCTTATTGTTGAGGTTTTAAAAGATATCGAAATCTCTACTTCCTCTTTAAACTTCAAAGTTCTAACCTTCTCTTTAATTTTTATGGATTTTCCTTATTTCTCAACTTTTTTGTAATGTTTGAACAAAAGAAGAAATGTGTGAAGATTCCTCTAAACACCATTCAATGAATTACTCAATTCACGATAATCGAGGTTCATTAAGATCTTTCCTCATTTTATTGTATGCTTTTGGAGAATGGGAAAGGTAGAAGTCACCGGTGGAAAGGAAAATGGGGAGGTGTAGTGTTGTTGAAGAGAAATGGAAAGAGAAGTAATAGTGGGCATGATTCTATGTTCTCAAGTGCATGGTAGGTTCATGATTCTTATTTATCTAATAAATAAATTATTGATAAATGGTGATTATGATTCAATGTGATCAAGTTTAAATTTAAGAATTAGAAAACCAAATGTAAGAGTGCCACATGTGCATTAAAAACAATCCTCCGTTAGACAGCGGGGGTGTTTGGTAAAACTTTTTTTCAATTTAAATAAGCTTTTGGCTTAAATTAAGCTATATTGGTGTGTTTGGTACAACTTATGAGGGATAGATTATGGCTTAATTTAAGCCAATTTCGGCTTAAATGTAAAAGTTGCTCTTGGGGTGCTTAATTTTACAACTTATGTGCCCAGCTGTTTTGGGAGGGGCAAAATGACTTAAATGCCCCTCCAAAACTTAAGGAATAATGAAAATGCCACTATATAAGCATACCTCTTCGTCTCATACCTAACTCTTCTCTTCTCCTCTCCTCTCGCTACCGACTGCTCCACACATCGAAATCGCCGGCGATCGTCCCTATTTTCCGTTGATCTCCACCAAAAAGTAAGATTTGAAACCCTAAACCCTATATTCTGTTATATATAGATATACATATATTAGATATACACATCGATTTAGGGTTTTTTTGGTTTTTCGTTGCTCTGTGTTCAAATCCATTAAGATTTGTGTTTGTTTGTGGTTTCTGGTTGCTCTCTCTCTCTCTCTCTCTCTCATCGATTTTGGTTTCTGGTTCATATAGGCTTACGATTTATGGGTTGATGAAGAGAAGTGGGTGGGGGGGTCTTAACAGATTTAAAACAAATTTTTTTTTTTAATACTGCTTTTAGGTTCATGTTTTTAAAACTGTTTTTGGTCCTTTTTTGTTGCTTCATTGGCTAGTTTTGATTGTAATGTTTGAACAAAAGAAGAAATGTGTGAAGATTCCTCCAAATCCCATATAATGAATTACCCAATTCACCACAATCGAGGTTCATTAAGATCTTTCCTCATTTTATTGTATGCCAACCAAAAACATTTACACTTATCACCAATCAATAAAGCTGAAAAGACAAAGAAAGAACTCTTCTTTCCAAGTTTGAAGAGATGTCCATCTCTTCTACACCTTTCTCCCTTTCTACATTTAGAAGCTTCTTGAGTTGGAGATTCTCTTCATTTATTCTTTAGAAAGATGATTAGGTTTTTATCCTTTTTTTTAAAGAATATGACCAGCGCGAGTTATATTTCATAATTCCTTGCTACTCTTCATGACCAAAATCTCATTTTGTTGGTAAAATGCTCTTTTTACTTCAAAACCCTAAAAACAAAGAGCTAAGACACCTTGCAACTTTGGTGCTAACTGTTTCTTAGCAGGGTCTGTCTTTCCTACTTAATGGCCTTACAATTGGGTAGACTGTTTCTTATCAATAGCTTGCATTTTGAATCAATTGTTTGGTTTTTAATTATAACTAAACTATAATAGTAATTTCTTGCTTGTTTGGACTATGCTCAGAAATCCAAAGAGCCCACCAGTTCGGAATGAGAATGATGTATAATGGATTTTTATTTTAGGACTTGCCATATCTATTTGAGTGCCAATCCTTAGAATTTGAGGCTGCCAACAACAATAATGCTCTGCCATTTTAAAGCCTATTTGAAATCAAGTTTCATAATTTGTTAAATTCATTGAATTTTTCTACTTTTATTGTGCATGCATACATAATGTCAGTTTCATTTTTCATTTATTGAAATTCCATTCTATATCTTGTATACTACACACACAACACACATTACTAATGTTAGCAAAAAGTTCACTGATATATAATTCCTCTCTCTCGGCATGCATGTATGTGGATATACCTAGCGGTTCGATCCATAATCTAAACCTTTTCTTACAGAAATCTAAAAAGTAAAGAAAATACTCTAGATTGGAGTGCTATATGACTTATATTATAGGAGCATGACGGGCATCGCAGTTGACCCATGCAATGGGCTTGGTTCGAAGTAAGGTCTGACAAAAAAGTTTAAGATTAATGCGGGCTAATAATGATATTTTACAGTGGTGCAAGTTGCTCTTTTTCTCTCTCTCCCTCTTCCTCTCCCAGCTGCTAGTTATACAACTTTTTCACGATGTTGGTGCCTTTTCTATTTGAACTTAGAGGAGATCAGGATACATTGAATTTCATGTTCAGATTTAAGTTGGCAATATGTCTAAGGAGAATTTTTTTGACTTTGATGGATGAATGTAGGTAGCAGCCCCTTCTCTTGCCTGCATATGCATAAGCATTTCATGGGTTTCTAATCCATACTTGTTTTGCTATTTCTCTTACTTTTATGTGAATTTTGAGTCCATTTCTTGATGGGTTTTGCATTTTCTGCCATTTTAATGAGAATTTGAATTTAAATTTCCTTCATTTTCTGTGGGATGTGTTTTTGTTTTTCAATACTTAATTGAAGTGTGGTAACTGATGGGTTTGATTGTAACAGATGTGGATGTGGATGTGGCTAGGGTTGTGGTGGAGGAGATTGAGTATATCTATATTGCATTTTAGCTTCTGTATTTGGATGTTGTTTCTAATTCAATTTTAGCTAAATGGGTGAAATCTTGTGTTGATTATTATGTGGCTCAATCTTATATTCCATTGGCCTTTGTTGATCATAAAACATTATCGAAAATTCTAGTATAATGTGAGTATATTTATTAAATTAGCTAATGAAATGCTATTTCATTTCGGTAGGAAACATTTCCTTGTACAAACCAGCTTGGCAGTTCCAGTTCCAGTAGCAATAATTCCATCAACAGTTGCAGAGCTCTCTTCACAACTATAGGTAACTTTTCCCCCCTCTCTCTCTGTGGAAATTGTTTGCAATCTCTTATTTACTCAGATTTTATTCTTTGAGTAGCAACGAACGGACATCAATGAACTTCTTGCAACATAACTATGACTAGACTGTATTCTTCATAAGTCAGATAGGAACTGTTGATGATTTGATCATCTTCATCATAGAACAAGTAGCAATAAGTTGATTTCAATAAGTTGTTTCTTTATTCATTCAATAGTTTTGCTGGAGTACTCATCTATGTAATGATTGTGAATGCTCAAATTAAGTTAGATGCTTATATGCTTAATGTATTCTAAATATATGACAAGATCATCAAAGCCCCGTCATTGGCTATATAGACAATTTTGGAGTTAGAGGCTTATATGCCTACTATATTCTAATGATATGACAAAATTATCGAACTCCTGACGTTGGCAATAGACAATATTTTTTTTTTCTTTTCTCTTTTTTCTGAGTGTTGGCCATGGATGGATATATATTGGTACTTAGAAGAACTTCATACATATGTTAACTTAGGTGTTAAGGAAAGACAAGCCCCTCATAGGACTCTAACAACAAGTGCGGGGTGACCTTGCTGATGGGCTTAATATTTGGATAGATGGCTTTTTTAGCTGTAGATAATTTATTGATTATTATCATGTAATTTATTTCTGCTTGAAAAAGTATTAAATGGAAGGCAAATTAATTAGATTGCCTACATGTTTATCATTTTTTCCGCTCGCATTGTAATATCTTGTATTATGTAAAGTGTGCCCCAGTTTAGTGAGAGCTATAGTATGTAAAATTTTGTTTTATTTCTTACTTTTTTTGGGTCGCAATTAGAATATAAATAAAGCGTGTATCATTAGCTTTGGATATAGAGTTACGTTGAATTTGTCTTTGTGGATATCATTTCTTTGGATTTAGTTGTACGGTTGGATTGCATTATACTATGTTTGGTTAAAATTTTATTTTATTTGGAATTTAGTTAAATATTTGAGATGATTGAGAATAGAATGAAAACATGTATTACATGAAACAAGTTGTTGAGAAATATATTTGAATGGTTGAGAATTATAGGTATATTATTATTATTATTATTATTGTTATGAGCAGATTACAAGTTGTGGAAAAGTAATTTTCTGAATAGTTTTGAATTGAATGGTATATATGCACAAATATAATGGGACTTTTTGGCGACTAAACTTTTAGTTGCCAAAGGTTCCATTTTTACATTTGCCTACTAAACTTTTAGTTGCCAAAGGTTTAAATTTTGATTTTTGCCTACTAAAGTTTTAGTCGCCAAAGGTTTAAATTTGCCTTTTCTTTACTAGATTTTTAGTCGCCAAAGGTTTAAATTGACTTGTGTAGTATACAAGATATAGAATGGAATTTCAATAAATGAAAAAATGAAACTGAAATTATGTATGCATGCATAATAAAAGTAGAAAAATTCAATGAATATAACAAATTATGAAACTTGATTTCAAATAGGCTTTAAAATGGCAGAGCATTATTGTTGTTGGCAGCCTCAAATTCTAAGGATTGACACTCAAATAGATATGGCAAGTCCTAAAATAAAAATCCATTATACATCATTCTCATTCTGAACTGGTGGGCTCTTTGGATTTCTGAGCATAGTCCAAACAAGCAAGAATTTACTATTATAGTTCAATTCTAATTAAAAACCAAACAATTGATTCAAAATGTAAGCTATCGATAAGAAACAGTCTACCCAATTGTAAGGCCACATTAAGTAGGAAAGATAGACCTTGCTAAGAAACAGTTAGCACCAAAGTTGCAAGGTGTCTTAGCTCTTTGTTTTTAGGGTTTTGAAGCAAAAAGAGCATTTTAACAACAAAATGAGATTTTGGTCATGAAGAGTAGCAAGGAATTATGAAATATAACTCGCGCTGGTCATATTCTTTAAAAAAAAGGATAAAAACCTAATCATGTTTCTAAAGAATAAATGAAGAGAATCCCCAACTCAAGAAGCTTCTAAATGTAGAAAGGGAGAAAGGTGTAGAAGAGATGGACAGCTCTTCAAACTTGGAAAGAAGAGTTCTTTCTTTGTCTTTTTAGTTTTATTGATTGGTGATAAGTGTAAATGTTTTTGGTTGGCATACAATAAAATGAGGAAAGATCTTAATGAACCTCGATTGTAGTGAATTGGGTAATTCATTATATGGGATTCGGAGAAATCTTCACACACTTCTTCTTTTGTTCAAACATTAGAATCAAAACTAGCCAATGAAGCAACAAAAAAGGACCAAAAATAGTTTTAAAAACATGAACCTAAAATTTGTTTTTAGGGTTTTGAAGCAAAAAGAAAATTTTAACAACAAAATGAGATTTTGGTCATGAAGAGTAGCAAGGAATTATGAAATATAACTCGCGTTGGTCATATTCTTTAAAAAAAAAAGATAAAAACCTAATCATGTTTCTAAAGAATAAATGAAGAGAATCCCCAACTCAAGAAGCTTCTACATGTAGAAAGGGAGAAAGGTGTAGAAGAGATGGACAGCTCTTCAAACTTGGAAAGAAGAGTTCTTTCTTTGTCTTTTTAGTTTTATTGATTGGTGATAAGTGTAAATGTTTTTGGTTGGCATACAATAAAATGAGGAAAGATCTTAATGAACCTCGATTGTGGTGAATTGGGTAATTCATTATATGGGATTCGGAGAAATCTTCACACACTTCTTCTTTTGTTCAAACATTAGAATCAAAACTAGCCAATGAAGCAACAAAAAAGGACCAAAAATAGTTTTAAAAACATGAACCTAAAAACAGTATTAAAAAAAAAAATCGTTTTAAATTTGTTAAGGCCCCCCACCCACTTTTCTTCATCAACCCATAAATCGTAAGCCTATATGAACTAGAAACCAAAATCGATGAGAGAGAGAGAGAGAGAGAGAGAGAGAGCGAGAGCGAGAGCGAGAGAGCAACCAGAAACCACAAACAAACACAAATCTTAATGGATTTGAACACAGAGCAACGAAAAACCAAAAAAACCCTAAATCGATGTGTATATCTAATATATGTATATCTATATATAACAAAACACAGGGTTTAGGGTTTCAAATCTTACTTTTTGGTGGAGATCAACGGAAAATAGGGACGTTCGCCGGCGATTTTGATGTGTGGTGCAGTCGGCAGCGAGAGGAGAGGATAAGAGGAGCGGCGCTGTTTGAGAGGAGAGGAGAAGAGAAGAGTTAGGTATGAGACGAAGAGGTATGCTTACATAGTGGCATTTTCGTTATTCCTTAAGTTTTGGAGGGGCGTTTAAGTCATTTTGCCCCTCCTAAAACAACTGTGCGCATAAGATGTAAAATTAAGCACCCCAAGAACAACTTTTACATTTAAGCCGAAATTGGCTTAAATTAAGCCAGAATCTATCCCTCATAAGTTATACCAAACACACCAATATAGCTTAATTTAAGCCAAAAGCTGATTTAAGTTGCAAAAAGGTTTTACCAAACACCCCTGTTGTCTGACGGAGGATTGTTTTTAATGCACATGTGGCACTCTTACATTTGGTTTTCTAATTCTTAAATTTAAACTTGATCACATTGAATCAAAATCACCATTTATCAATAATTTATTTATTAGATAAATAAGAATCACGAACCCACCATGCACTTGAGAACATAGAATCATGCCCACTATTACTTCTCTTTCCATTTCTCTTCAACAACACTACACCTCCCCATTTTCCTTTCCACCGGTGACTTCTACCTTTCCCATTCTCCAAAAGCATACAATAAAATGAGGAAAGATCTTAATGAACCTCAATTATCGTGAATTGAGTAATTCATTAAATGATATTTAGAGGAATCTTCACACATTTCTTCTTTTGTTCAAACATTACAAAAAATTGAGAAGTAAGGAAAATCTATAAAAATTAAAGAGAAGGTTAGAACTTTGAAGTTTAAAGAGGAAGTAGAGATTTCGATATCTTTAAAAACCTCAAACATAAGATAAATAAAAGATGGAAAATGAGGGTCTTTCAAAAAGTAAAAGAAATTAGAGCAAGCACCATTTATTTGATTGCCCTTATTGTAAATTCATTTGATTGCCTCTCATGCTTGACAAAGTCACGTGTCCATTTATTCTTTGACTAGCCCAAGCTACCCCTACACGCTGCCTCCTTCACCATCTCTAGCAATTGTAAATAACCATCTCTCATACCTCTTCCACTACAAAACACCCTCCAACCCAATTCTACTTCCATTGCCACTCCTACACCAATTGTCACCACCATAGAACTCACAAAAAATCAAGCGAGGAACCACTAATTTCTAAAAACATTCTTCAATGTAAAGAAACCAATCATAGTCCCCTCCAATCTCTTTACTTCCCTCAAATCTGTTACCATACTCTCCCTCTTCAAACTCAGATCTCTGCGGCGAAGCCCCCTTTTACAGAACCTAGATCCCCACTACACTAAAAGGAAAAAAACATGATTACTTAACCATATGCAAGTGACTAAAGTGTTGTACGAGTCCGCCATTTATAGATAGGTGATCTACATTGAACCAATCCTATTCCTTTGTCAGCTACATTACTCTTTTTACAATATTAATGATTTGCTAGTTGACATTGCTCCAGTTACTCTTTGTGGAAAATGGAAAATTATCAGTGCAAGAGGTTCCGAATCAGTATCAGAGTGTTAGAACCCTAATGCAATAGAAAAGGTAGCAAACACCAAAATAACATATTTGTCATCATGCAAGAGGGTCCGAATATGTGTCTGAGTGTTCGAATCCTAATACATGAGAAATGGTAAGTAATCTCCATAATTACATATCTGCCATCATGCAAGAGGGTCCGAATAAGTGTCCGAGTGTTCAAACCCTAATGCACGAGAAATGGAAAGTAAACACCATAATTACATATTTGACATCATGCAAGAGGTTCCGAATATGTGTCTGAGTGTTTGAACCCTAATGCTTGAGAAATGGTAAGCAAACACCAAAATTACATATCTGTCATCATGCAAGAGGGTCCGAATAAGTGTCCGAGTGTTCGAATCCTAATGCATGAGATATGGTAAATAAACACCGTAATTACATATCTGCCATCATGCAAGAGGGTCCGAATATGTGTCTGAGTGTTCGAACCCTAATACATGAGAAATAATAAGTAATCCCCATAATTACATATCTGCCATCATGCAAGAGGGTCGGAATAAGTGTTCGAGTGTTTGAACCCTAATGCATGAGAAATGGTAAACAAACACCATAATTACATATCTGCCATCATGCAAGAGGGTCCGGATATGTGTCTGAGTGTTCGAACCCAAATACATAAGAAATGGTAAGTAAACACTATAATTACATATCTCCCATCATGCAAGAGGTTCCGAATAAGTGTCCGAGTGTTCGAACCCTAATGCAAGAGAAAAGGTAAGTAAACACCAAAATTACATATTTGTCATCATGCAAGAGGGTCCAGATATGTGTCTGAGTGTTCGAACCCTAATACATGAGAAATGGTAAGTAATCCCCATAAGTACATATCTGCCATCATGGAAGAGGGTCCGAATAAGTGTCCGAGTGTTCGAACCCAAATGCATGAGAAATGGTAAGTAAACACCATAATTACATATCTGCGATCATACAAGAGGTTCCGAATATGTGTCTGAGTGTTCGAACCCTAATGCATGAGAAATGGTAAGCAAATACCAAAATTGCATATCTGCCATCATGCAACAGGGTCCGAATAAGTGTCCGAGTGTTCGAATCCTAATGCATGAGATATGGTAAATAAACACCATAATTACATATCTGCCATCTTGTAAGAGGGTCCGACTATGTGCCTGAGTGTTCGAACCCTAATACATGAGAAATGGTAACTAATCTCCATAATTATATATCTGGCATCATGCAAGAGGATCCGAGTAAGTGTTTGAGTGTTCGAACCCTAATGCATGAGAAATGTTAAGCAAACACCATAATTACATATTTGCCATTATGCAAGAGGGTCCGAATATGTGTCTGAGTGTTCGAACCCAAATACATAAGAAATGGTAAGTAAACACCATAATTACATATCTCCCATCATGCAAGAGGTTCCAAATAAGTGTCCGAGTGTTTCAACCCTATTGCATGAGAAAAGGTAAGCAAACACCAAAATTAAATATTTGTCATCATGCAAGAGGGTCCGAATATGTGTCTGAGTGTTCGAATCCTAATACATGAGAAATGGTAAGTAATCCCCATAATTACATATCTGTGATCATGCAAAAGGGTTCGGATAAGTGTCCTAGTGTTCGAACCTTAATGCATGAGAAATGGTTAGTAAACCCCATAATTACGTATCTACTATCATGCAAGAGGTTTCGAATATGTGTCTGAGTGTTTGAACCCTAATGCATGAGAAATGCTAAGCAAACACAAAAATTACATATCTACCATCATGCAAGAGGTTTCGAATAAGTGTCTGAGTGTTCGAACCCTGATGTATGTGAAATGGTAAGTAAACACCATAATTACATATCTGCAATCATGCAAGAGGTTTCGAATATGTGTGTGAGTCGTCAAACCCTAGTGCATGAGAAATGGTAAGCAAACACCAACTTACATATCTACTATCATGCAAGAGGGTCCGAATATGTGTCCGATCGTTCGAACCCTACTGCATGATAAACGGTAACTAACAACATAATTACATATCTGCCATCATGCAGAAGGGTCCGAATAAGTGTTCGAGTGTTCGAACCCTAATGCATGAGAAACGGTAAGTAAACACCATAACTACATATCTGCCATAATGCAAGAGGGTCCGAATATGTGTCCCAGTGTTCGAACCCTAATACATGAGAAATGGTGAATAAACATCATAGTTACATATCTGCCAACACGCAAGAGGGTCTGAATATGTGTCTGAGTGTTCGAACCCTAATACATGAGAAATGGTAAGTAATCCCCATAATTGCATATCTGCCATCATGCAAGAGGGTCCGAATAAGTGTTGTAGACGTCCCCGAACGCCCCGGGAGGAACGAGCTCCCATTCTGTTCATATTTGGGGTCACTACAGCTCAGGACTCTCAAATTTGTCACGGTTCTAAGTCTGAACCAAAGAGTCCAAATCCGGCAAATCGTTTTAAGAAAAAAACAGATTTTTGAAAGAAGTGCCAAACATGGACTGCTTTGCCAGATACAGAGTCGCCACCTAAATATTTTATTTTGGGAAATTTAGGAAACCCTGACTCGGTGCCAAAAGGCCACGTGTCCGTCATTCACCAAAGTGGTAAGCAAACACCAACTTACATATCTACCATTATGCAAGAGGGTCCGAATATGTGTCCGATCGTTCGAACCCTACTGCAGAGAAATGGTATGTAAACAACATAATTACATATCTGCCATCATGCAAGAGGGTCCGAATATGTGGCTGAGAGTTTGAATCCAAATACAATAGAAATGGTGAGTAAACACCATAATTACATATCTTCCATCATGTAAGAGGTTCCGAATAAGTGTCCGAGTGTTCGAACCCTAATATATGAGAAATGGTAAGCAAACTCCAAAATTACATATCTGCCATCACGCAAGAGGGTCCGAATAAGTGTCTGAGTGTTCGAATCCTAATGCATGAGTGTAGACACCCCATTTTTGACCGACCTTAAGACTCAGACGTCACCGATTGAGCGCATGGTGATGTTGCATAATGTGCTCGTTCAGAAGTTTCAGAGTCGCGGCTGCGAGCCCTGCCTCCGGGCTTCCGAACCCTCTTCTGTGCCTTGTCTCGGTTTGCGAACCAGACTCGGTTTTCTCTGTTTCTTTTCCTGAGGGGAGGGAGAGGTCCCGTAGACCATCTCTCAGTGGCCATGAGCTACATTTGGTGGCCGTAGGCCATTTTGCCCATTTCGGAGTCCGGTTCCCGGTTTTCGGAGCCGCCAGGCCGTGTGCCTCGGTTCGGGACCGCTTAACCGTCTCTGTTTGCTCTGATTTTTGGCATATATCTTATTTCACCGCTTTTGAGGGACACTGGGGGCTGAGAAACCCACTTCGAGGTCGAATACCATTTTCGGTGCTTAACAGCCCATTTTCGGGACCCCGAACTGCGTGTTTTGGCCCCGGAACAGACCGCCCGCCAGAATGGTGGTAATCAGAAGTGCTCTCCCTGAGTACCATTCCCCGCCAGAGGCATCTTGGCCGTGTTCGCAATGAGTTCCTAGGAGACCAACTGCGACG
>NW_021024648.1:1450009-1471890 GCF_004153795.1 Camellia sinensis
GGTCCCGAGCAGAGTGAAGTGATCCCGAATCAGTTCGGAGGGAGCAATCCTAATGCATGAAGATATGGTAATAAACACCATAATACATATCTGCCATATGTAAAGGGTCGCAATATGTGCCTGAGTGAACCCTAAATAATGAAGGGAATGGTAACTAATCTCCATAATTATATATCTGGCATCATGCAAGAGGGTCCGAGTAGATGTTTGAGTGTTCGAACCCTAATGCATGAGAAATGTTAAGAAAACACCATAATTACATATTTACCATTATGCAAGAGGGTCCAAATTGTGTCTGAGTGTTCGAACCCAAATACATAAGAAAATGGTAAGTAAACACCATAATTACATATCTCCCATCATGCAAGAGGTTCCAAATAAGTGTCCGATGTTTGAACCCTATTGCATGAGAAAAGGTAAGCAAACACCAAATTAAATATTTGTCATCATGCAAGAGGGTCCGAATATGTGTCTTGAGTGTTCGAATCCTAATACATGAGAAATGGTAAGTAATCCCCATAATTCACATATCTGTGATCATGCAAAAGGGTTCGGATAAGTGTCCTAGTGTTCGAACCTTAATGCATGAGAATGGTTAGTAAACCCATAATTACGTATCTACTATCATGCAAGAGGTTTCGAATATGTGTCTGAGTGTTTTTGAAACCCTAATGCATAGAAATGCTAAGCAAACACAAAAATTACATATCTACAATCATTGCAAGAGGTTTCGAATAAGTGTCTGAGTGTTCGAACCCTGATGTATGTGAAATGGTAAGTAAACACATAATTACATATCTGCAATCATGCAAGAGGTTCCGAATATGTTGTGGTGTTCAAACCCTAGTGCATGAGAAATGGTAAGCAAAACACCAACTTACATATCTACTATCATGCAAGAGGTCCGAATATGTGTCCGATCGTTCGAACCTCTACTGCATGATAAACGTAACTAACACCATAATTACATATCTGCAATCATGCAGAGGGTCCGAATAAGTGTTCGAGTGTTCGAACCCTAATGCATGAGAAACGGTAAGTAACACCATAACTACATATCTGCCATCATGCAAGAGGGTCCGAATATGTGTCCCAGTGTTCGAACCTAATACATGAGAAATGGTGAATAAACATCATAGTTACATATCTGCCAACACGCTAAGAGGGTCTGAATATGTGTCTGAGTGTTCGAACCCTAATACATGAGAAATGGTAAGTAATCCCCATAATTGCATATCTGCCATCATGCAAGAGGGTCCGAATAAGTGTTGTAGACGTCCCCGAACGCCCGGGAGGAACGAGCTCCCATTCCTGTTCATATTTGGGGTCACTCACAGCTCAGGACTCTCAAATTGTCCAGGTTCTAAGTCTGAACCAAAGAGTCCAAATCCGGCAAATCGTTTTGACAAAACTGATTTTGTGAAAGAAGTGCCAAAACATGGACGCTTTGCCAGATACAGAGTCGCCACCTAAATATTTTTAAAATGGGAAATTTAGGAAACCCTGACTCAGTGCCAAAGGCCACGTGTCCGTCATCACCAAAGTTGCCTCGGCTCGGGAACTTGGGTACGATTGGGGAAGGTCACTTCGTGAGCACCCCCGCTCGCCCGGTCAGAGACCGGCCTCTACTAACCATGATATCTATTTTTGAAAACATTGTGAGTTCTTTTCCGGTTATTAGCCTAGGTTACTATGTGATGCGCACAGCATACAGTATAGACTGAGTCGCCTGAATTGGAACAAAACTTTCATGTTTGTTTATTTGAAAGATGGTTTGCTACCCGCAGGTAGGCTTGAAACATTTGATGATTTATTCCAATTTAAGTAACCCAACCTTCACCCACAGGCATTCAGGCAGTTATATCACATAAGCATATTGCCTCATGGTAAGCATGCTATCATGGCATTCACTCACACGCATGCAAGGATGCTAAAGCATAAAGCTTACCGGGTACTCCAAGCCAAAACAGAAAACTACGTTAGAAATCATGCATGATCCTAAGTATACAAAATGCCTATTGCAACACATGCAAAATGCAACTATAAGAGGCTCGCTATTTTAAACATGGCATATAGAGGTGCAACAGCTAACATGTATTCAACTCGTAATTGAAATACAAATGCAGTTAGTATGATGCGCCGAGCCCGGTGCATGCAAAACAGATGAATGATGCAAACATGCTGTCATACTGTATGCTAATTGAAACATGCCAAAAACGTGCCCTAATCTAACCATCGTAAGCTGGTAAATAAAAGGGAAGAAAGACGTGGGGTTGGAAGACATACAACACACACACGCACACTTATTACAGTTGTTCCCTCGTACAGAGGGTCCGAATAAATAATACAGTCCCGAATAAAAGAATATTACAGTCCAAATAATACAGAATCCTAATTAATTAACGAATTAACTAAGAAAGCTTAATAAAACTGGCATGTAAGCCAGGGACTGCCTTGCTTCTGATGGATGATGCATGTCCGGGTTGTCTTGCGCGGAAATCCACCGGGATGCCCCAATTAGCCTCTGTTTAGCAGTTATTCTTGAAAAGCGTGCCAAGCTCCGAAAAGTTACTGATTCTTCATTTGCTGCAACAGAGAGCAGGAAAGGGGCATAGCAATGTATTTTCACAGATATATGCATGCCTCGATCCTCGTGCCATCAATCACGCATATCGATGCATGATGGCAGAGGGGTCGAAATGTGCAACTCAATATAGAATGAATGCACGTATAAACACAACAAAACCTAACTCCATCATGGATAATCCGAAGTGTTGGTGACTGGAGAATTGAGACGCATTCCGTCACTCGGAGTACAAAATGCACCTCGTTTCCCGTGCCCGGGCTAACTCCTATTCCAAACACGATGTAATATGCATGACATGCATGAAATGCAACTAAGATACAATTCTAACATACACAATGCCATGAAAATGAGACGCTTCGAAATACGTGCACACGAGCACGCAAACTGAGGAAATGCATGAATGCGATCTAAGGTACAACCTAGTATGCACTATACTGTGAAAATGAGATGCCTCGAAATGCGTGCACACAGGCACGCAAACCGCGCGGTGGGAAATGCATGAATTTCGATCTTATAGATACAAGGAGCATTGACATAAAAAGTAAGACACAATGCCCTATAAACCATTAGATGACCTCGAAGTGCGTGCACACGGCACGCAACTGAGAAAATACATGAAATGCGATCTAAAGATACAAAGTAGTAGTCACTACTGTCGCAGTGACAAAAGTGAGATGTCTTTTGAAATGTCCGGCCACGGGACCACGCACACACCGAGAAAATGAGACACACTACGCAATGCAAATGACATTGGAAATATGATATGGGCTTACAACTAAACATGAGATTAGGGTGAGCCACACCTCACATAACGAGGCGTTGTGAAAATGAAAGTGCCTTCGAAATGCTCGTGTACACAGCATGCAACAACCGAAGGCAATGGATATTTGCAATTGCAACTGGCAATGAAATGTGCATACGAATTGCAATCATGGACTTTATGACTAAAATAGAGAGAGCCCTCAGCCCACAGGTCTCACTCAATATATGAGGACCGGATATTAATGAAACATGAAGTGGCTCGAAATGCGTCACACGGGCAACGTAAACCGATGGCAATGGAGTATATGTTTGGGCATATGCAATGGCATGGAAATGGACATATAGAATGCAACATGGACTTATACTAACATGAGAGAGCCTCAGCCACTCACAACAATAAGGAGTTGCATAAGAATATTAAAATGAAATGCCTTCGAAAGCAGGCACACGGGCAGCGCAAACCGAGCAATGGCATAACGTCAATTGCAATGTGGGCAAAAATGTAAACTGCAAGCATGCTAATTAGGATTTTCAGCAATGAAATACCTCGGGTAAAACAGAACTCTCCAGCCGAACGAGGCCGAAAGTACAGAGGCCCATTGCAGAGACTCGGACATATGTCCCGAAACACGAATTTGGGACACAGGCCGAAATGGCTATATGCTATAACCAAAAAATGGGCACAAATTCGGTACATGAAGGATAGTAAATACAGCGAAGCAAGGCAGCCCAAATTAAGGCATTTTACTAGTTACATAAACATGGCCATAACAGTAAACCAAGATAGGAAAAATAGCATGCATAAGAAATGGACCTAAACATGGGTATTTTAAGAAGCGAACTCATTACGGCTATATGCCTCAACAGGTTCGGGCCCTTCTACAAAGTTGAAGAGGTGGTCCCAAATATGATCGTTTTCCAGAACTGTTAAAACCCCAAAAACAAACACTTTGCTCAGTATGGCTTTGCCTCCTATGCAAGAAAAAGGGCCAAAGGTGGCCAAAGGGCAAGTGTATACAAAGCCCAACTGAAAAATTCCCTTTCTACATATTGAAGAGGGGACCAAAAACTTATAAATCAATACTCGTACATATTTACAGAATATAAAAACTCCAAAACAGTATACAAACATGCTAAGAATGCCAATGCAAAATAAGGGCTCAAAAGAGGCTATTAACATGAGGTATGCAAAATAGTTCACCAAACAGCCAAAGACCTTAATAACATGTTAAGAAGGTCAAAATAAGACTATTTCTAGGCCTGTAAAATGCGCCAAAAACAAAAGCATGCATAGCTAGACAAAAACATGCCAGAATGGGGACCAAAAGAGAGATATATACATGAGTGGGCATATGGAGGTCCCAAAACATGAAAAGGCCCTAAATGAAACATGAGAAGTGGACCAAATGAGACTATTTTAAGTGCTGTAAATGGCCAAAAACCAAAGCACAATAGGCTGCTTAAAGCATGCAAAATGGCAAAAGGGAGTATAGAGGAAAGTAACAACATGGAAGTCCCAAACAGTGTTGAGCCCTTTCTTAAATGTTTAAGAGGGGCTGCAAAATAAGCTATTTTATCAGTTTAACAACATGCTCCAAAACAAATCACCCACAAGCTAGAAATATCAATGCAAGAAAATGACATTTTAGGGATAATGAAGCAAGTGCAAGATGGAGGGCTCAAACAGGGTTGGCCCTTAATGAAGACATAAAATTGGAGCTCAAAAGAAGGCCACTTTCAGTTATGGCCGGAAGCTCAAAGCAAAAAGCATAGATGGCTAAGAAATATTGCAAAGAGCTCAAAAAAGGGAGAAATGGCAAAACTACACCCTTGGATACAAGTCTTTGTTGATTATTGACGCATTTGCAGCACTTTAGCCTTTGAGAAGCCTCTCCTTGTTTGCTGGAAAATGAAGTGTGATGGTGGTGTTGGTGGTGATGAAGGAACAAGGTGTTAGGACTTTAAGGATTTTTGGAAATGAGGAAATAGGAGAAGAGATATGTGTACTTTGAGAGCTTGAAGACAATTTTTTCCAACCCCTAAATGGTAATAGGCCTTGCTGTTATAAGGACCAAAAAGGGGGTGTAAGGTGGGGGAAAGGAGGCACAGACTTTCCCCCACAAAATATCCCCCGGATATAGATATTTTCTGGGGGATAAAGCTATACAGCTGTAAAGTGAACAGTGTGAGGATCACGGCCGGCCAAGTATTTTTGCTGCAGGTGGCCGGCCGGCCACATCCCCTAGCCGGCCGGCTAGGGGTCAAAAGGGTCAAGCTGGTTTAGTGGCCGGCCACCACATGATGGTGTCCTCCCATGTGTGTACAATACAACCCTGTGGTTAAAAGTCCAAGAAAGTGGCTCAAGGGTGTTCAACATTAACTCGGAAGGAGGGGTTCAAAAGGGTCAGGTGGAATTACTGGCCGGCCACCAATTTTTAGGGTCCTCCCATGTGTGTACATCACAAATATGTGGTTCAAAGTTCAAGAAAATGCCCCTAAGGTGTTCAACATTAGCCCGGAAGGAGGGGTTCAAAAGGGTCAAGTAACATTAATGGCCGGCCACCAACTTTTAGGGTCCTCCCATGTGTGTACATCACAAATATGTGGTTCAAAGTTCAAGAAAATGGGCCCAAGGTGTTCAACTTTAGCCCGGAAGTGTGAAAAACGGGCGTCGGAGGGCGTCGGAGGATGTATAACTGGTTGCTGCAACAATTACTGGCCTCCCATCTCTCAGTGACCTTCCTGGTGATAAAACAGAGGTACCTGCCAAAAATGAACGAAAACCGTTGCAAAACGAATGTTCGGGGGCCAAAACGCGCAGTTCGGGGCCCCGAAAAATGGGCTGTTAAACACCGAAAGTGGTATTCGGCCACGAAGTGGGTTTCTCAGACTCCAGTGTCCCTCAAAAGGGAGTAGAAAGGAAGTATGCCAAAAATCAGAACAAACGGAGATGGTTAGGCGGTCCCGAACTGAGGCGCACGGCCTGCGGTCCCGAAAAAACCGGAAACCGGGCTCCGAAATGGGCAAAATGGCCTACGGCCACAAAATGTAGCCCACGGCCACTGAGAGATGGTCTACGGGACCTCTCCCTCCCCTCAGAAAAAGGGACAGCGAAAATCGAGCCTGGTTCGCAAATCGAGACAAGGCACAGAAGAGGTTTCGGAAATCCGGAGGCAGGGCTCACGGCCGCGACTCTGAAACTTCTGAACGAGCACATTATGCAACATCACCAAGCGCTCGACTGGTGACGTCTAAGTCTTAAGGTCGGTCAAAAATGGGGTGTCTACAAGTGTCCGAGTGTTCGAACCCCAATGCATGAGAAATGGTAAGTAAACAACATAATTACATATCTGCCATCATGCAAGAGGGTCCGAATATGTGGCTGAGAGTTTGAATCCAAATACAATAGAAATGGTGAGTAAACACCATAATTACATATCTCCCATCATGTAAGAGGTTCCGAATAAGTGTCCGAGTGTTCGAACCCTAATATATGAGAAATGGTAAGCAAACTCCAAAATTACATATTTGTCATCACGCAAGAGGGTCCGAATAAGTGTCTGAGTGTTCGAATCCTAATGCATGAGATATGGTAAATAAACACCATAATTACATATCTACCACCATGCAAGAGTGTCCGAATATGGGTCTGAGTGTTCTTCCCCAATCGTACCCAAGTTCCCGAGCCGAGGCAACTTTGGTGATGACGGACACGTGGCCTTTTGGCACCGAGTCAAGGGTTTCCTAAATTTCCCAAAATAAAATATTTAGGTGGCGACTCTGTATCTGGCAAAGCAGTCCATGTTTGGCACTTCTTTCAAAAAAAATCAATTTTCCTAAAACGATTTGCCAGATTTGGACTCTTTGGTTCAGATTTAGAACCGTGACTACGAAAAGTCGAGTCCGAGCTGTAGCGAGGTTCCCCCATGGGCTTGTTACAATGAGATATGGTAAATAAACACCATAATTACATATCTACCATCATGCAAGAGTGTCCGAATATGGGTCTGAGTGTTCGAACCCTAATACATGAGAAATGTTAAGTAATCCCCATAATTACATATCTGCCATCATACAAGAGGGTCCGAATAAGTGTTCGAGTGTTCGAACCCTAATGCATGAGAAATGGTAACTAAACACCATAATTACATATCTGCCATCATGCAGGATGTTCCGAATATGTGTGTGAGTGTTCGAAACCTAATGCATGAGAGATGGTGAGTAAACACCAAAATTACATATCTGTCATCGTGCATGAGGTTCCGTATAAGTGTCTGAGTGTTCGAACCCTAATGTATGTGAAATGGTAAGTAAACACCATAATTACATATCTGCCATCATGGAAGAGGTTTCGAACATGTGTCTGAATGTTCGAACCCCAGTGCATGAGAATTGGTAGGCAAACACCAAAATTACATATCTACTATCATGCAAGGGGGTCCGGATAAGTGTCTGATTGTTCGAACCCTACTGCATGAGAAACGGTAAGTAAACACCATAATTACATATCTGCCATCATGCAAGGGGGTCCGAATAAGTGTTCGAGTGTTCGAGCCCCAATGCATGAGAAAAGGGAAGTAAACACCATAATTACATATCTGCCATAATGCAAGATGGTCCGAATATGTGTCCCAAGGTTCAAACCCTACTGCATGAGAAATGGTAAATAAACACCATAATTACATATCTGCCAACACGCAAGAGGGTCCGAATATGTGTCTGAGTGTTTGAACCCTAATACATGAGAAATGGTAAGTAATCCCCATAATTACATATCTGCCATCATGCAAGAGGGTCCAAATAAGTGTCCGAGTGTTCAAACCCTAATGCATTAGAAACGGTAAGTAAATACCATAATTACATATCTGCCATCATGCAAGAGGTTCCGAATATGTGTCTGAGTGTTCAAACCCCAATGCATGAGAAATGGTAAGCAAACACCAAAATAACCCTAACGCATGAGAAAAGGTAAGCAAACACCAAAATTACATATTTGTCATCACGCAAGAGGGTCCGAATATGTGTTTGAGTGTTCGAATCCTAATACATGAGAAATAGTAAGTGATCCCCATAATTACATATCTGCCATCATGCAAGAGGATCCGAATAAGTGTCCGAGTGTTCAAACCCTAATGCATTACAAACGGTAAGTAAATACCATAATTACATATCTGCCATCATGCAAGAGGTTCCGAATATGTGTCTGAGTGTTCAAATCCCAATGCATGAGAAATGGTAAGAAAACACCAAAATTACATATCTGATATTATGCAAGAGGTTCCGACTAAGTGTCCGAGTGTTCGAACCCCAATGTATGTGAAATGGTAATTAAACAACAACATTACACATCTGCCATCATGCAAGTGGTTCCGAATATGTGTCTGAGTGTTCGAACCCTAGTGCATGAGAAATGGAAAGCAAACACCAAAATTACATATCTACTATTATGCAAGAGGGTCCGAATAAGGGTCTGATTGTTCGAACCATACTGCATTAGAAACGGTAAGTAAACACCATAATTACATATCTTCCTTCAAGCAAGCGGGTCTGAATAAATGTTCGAGTGTTCGAACCCCAATGCATGAAAAATGGTAAGTAAACACCATAATTACATATCTGCCATAATGCAAGAGGGTCCGAATATGTGTCCCAGTGTTCAAACCCGAATGCATGAGAAATGGTAAATAAACACCATAATTATATATCTGTTAACACGCAAGAGGGTCCGAATATGTGTTTGAGTGTTCGAACCCAAATACTTGAGAAATGGTAAGTAATCCCCATAATTGCATATTTGCCATCATGTATGGGGGTCCGAATAAGTGTCCGAGTGGTCGAACCCTAATGCATCAGAAATGGTAAGCAAACACCAAAATTACATATCTGCCATCATGCAAGAGGGTTGGAATAAGTGTCCGAGTGTTCGAATCCTAATGCATGAGATATGGTAAATAAACACCACAATTACATATCTGCCATCATGCAAGAGGGTCCGAATAAATGTCCGAGTCTTCGTATCCTAATGCATGAGATATGGTAAATAAACACCATAATTACATATCGGTCATCATGCAAGAGGGTCCGAATAAGTGTCCGAGTGTTCGAACCCAAATACATGAGAAATGGCCAGTAAACCCCATAATTACATATCAACCATCATGCAAGAGGGTTCGAATATGTGTCTAAGTGTTCGATCCCTAATACATAAGAAATGTTAAATAAACACCATAATTACATATCTGCCATCATGCTAGAGGTTCCGAATAAGTGTCTGAGTGTTCAAACCCTAATATAGGAGAAATCACAAGTAATCTCCATAATTACATATCTGCCATCATTCATGAGGGTCGGAATAAGTGTTCGATTGTTCGAACCCTAATGCATGAGAAATGGTAAGTAAACACCACAATTACATATCTGCCATCATGCAAGAAGATTCGAATATGTGTCTGAGTGTTCGAACCCAAATACATAAGAAATGGTAAGTAAACACCATAATTACATATCCCCCAATCACACAAGAAGTTCCGAATAGGTGTCCGAGTGTTCAAACCATAACGTATGAGAAAAGGTAAGAAAACACCAAAATTATATATTTGTCATCATGCAAGACGGTCCGAATATGTGTCTGAGTGTTCGAACCCTAATACATGAGAAATGGTAACTAATCCCCATAATTACATATCTGCCTTTATGTAAGTGGTCCGAGTAAGTGTCCGAGTATTTGAACCCTAATGCATGAGAAATGGTAATTAAACGCCATAATTACATATCTGCCATCAAGCAAGAGGTTCCGAATATGTGTCTGAGTGTTCGAGCCCTAATGGATGAAAAATGGTAAGCAAACACCAAAATTACATATCTGCCATCATGAATGAGGTTTCGAATAAGTGTCCGAGTGTTCGAACCCTAATGTATGTGAAATGGTAAGTAAACACCATAATTACATATCTGCCGTCATGCAAGAGGTTCCGAATATGTGTCTGAGGGTTCGAACCCTACTGCATGAGAAATCGTAAGTAATCCCCATAATTGCATATTTGCCATTATGCAAGAGAGTCTGAATAAGTGTTCGACTGTTCGAACCCTAATGCATGAGAAATGGTAAGTATACACCATAATTACATCTGTGCCATCATGCAAGAGGGTCCGAATAAGTGTCCGAGTGTTCGAATCCTAATGCATCAGATATGGTAAATAAACACCATATTTACATATCTACCATTATGCAAGAAGGTCCGAATATGGGTCTGAGTGTTCGAACCCTATTACATGAGAAATGGTAAGTAATCCCCATAATTACATATCTGCCATGATGCAAGAGGGTCCGAATATGTGTCCCAGTGTTCAAACCCGAATGCATGAGAAATGGTAAATAAACACCATAATTATATATCTGCCAACACGCAAGAGGGTCCGAATATGTGTTTGAGTGTTCGAACCCAAATACTTGAGAAATGGTAAGTAATCCCCATAATTGCATATTTGCCATCATGTATGGGGGTCCGAATAAGTGTTCGAGTGGTCGAACCCTAATGCATCAGAATTGGTAAGCAAACACCAAAATTACATATTTGCCATCATGCAAGAGGGTTGGAATAAGTGTCCGAGTGTTCGAATCCTAATGCATGAGATATGGTAAATAAACACCACAATTACATATCTGCCATCATGCAAGAGGGTCCGAATAAATGTCCGAGTCTTCGTATCCTAATGCATGAGATATGGTAAATAAATACCATAATTACATATCGGTCATCATGCAAGAGGGTCCGAATATGTGTCTGTGTGTTCGAACCCAAATACATGAGAAATGGCCAGTAAACCCCATAATTACATATCAACCATCATGCAAGAGGGTTCGAATATGTGTCTAAGTGTTCGATCCCTAATACATAAGAAATGTTAAATAAACACCATAATTACATATCTGCCATCATGCTAGAGGTTCCGAATAAGTGTCTGAGTGTTCAAACCCGAATATAGGAGAAATCCCAAGTAATCTCCATAATTACATATCTGCCATCATTCATGAGGGTCGGAATAAGTGTTCGATTGTTCGAACCCTAATGCATGAGAAATGGTAAGTAAACACCACAATTACATATCTGCCATCATGCAAGAGGGTCCGAATAAGTGTCCGAGTGTTCGAATCCTAATGCATCAGATATGGTAAATAAACACCATATTTACATATCTGCCATCATGCAAGAGGGTCCGAATATGTGTCTAAGTGTTCGAACCCTAATACATGAGAAATGGTAAGTAATCCCCATAATTACATATCTGCCATCACGCAAGAGGGTACGAATAAGTGTCCGAGTGTTCGAATCCTAATGCGTGAGATATGGTAAATAAACACCTTATTTACATATCAACCATTATGCAAGAAGGTCCGAATATGGGTCTGAGTGTTCGAACCCTATTACATGAGAAATGGTAAGTAATCCCCATAATTACATATCTGTCATCATGCAAGAGGGTCCGAATATGTGTCCCAGTGTTCAAACCCTAATGCATGAGAAATGGTAAATAAATACCATAATTACATATCTGCCAACACGCAAGAGGGTTCGAATATGTGTCTGAGTGTTCGAACCCTAATACTTGAGAAATGGTAAGTAATCCCCATAATTGCATATTTGCCATCATGTATGGGGGTCCGAATAAGTGTCCAAGTGGTCGACCCCTAAGGCATGAGAAATGGTAAGCAAACACCAAAATTACATATCTGCCATCATGCAAGATGGTTCGAATAAGTGTCCGAGTGTTCGAATCCTAATGCATGAGATATGGTAAATAAACACCACAATTACATATCTGCCATCATGCAAGAGGGTCCGAATAAATGTCCGAGTGTTCATATCCTAGTGCATGAGATATGGTAAATAAACACCATAATTACATATCTGCCATCATGCAACAGGGTCCGAATATGTGTCTGAGTGTTCGAATCCAAATACATGAGAAATGGCCAGCAAACCCCATAATTACATATCAACCATCATGCAAGAGGGTTCGAATATGTGTCTAAGTGTTCGATCCCTAATACATAAGAAATGTTAAATAAACACCATAATTACATATCTGCCATCACGCTAGAGGTTCCGAATAAGTGTCCGAGTGTTCGAACCCTAATACAGGAGAAATCGTAAGTAATCTCCATAATTACATATCTGCCATCATTCAAGAGGGTCGGAATGAGTGTTCGATTGTTCGAACCCTAATGCATGAGAAATGGTAAGTAAACACCACAATTACAGATCTGCCATCATGCAAGAGGAGTCGAATATGTGTCTGAGTGTTCGAACCCAAATACATAAGAAATGGTAAGTAAACACCATAATTACATATCCCCCAATCACGCAAGAAGTTCCGAACCGGTGTCCGAGTGTTCGAACCCTAACGTATGAGAAAAGGTAAGAAAACACCAAAATTACAAATTACTCATCATGCAAGAGGGTCCGAATATGTGTCTGAGTGTTCGAACCCTAACACATGAGAAATGGTAAGTAATCCCGATAATTACATATCAACCATCATGCAAGAGGTCCGAATAAGTGTTCGAGTATTCGAACCCTAATGCATGAGAAATGGTAATTAAATTCCATAATTACATATCTGCCATCAAGCAAGAGGTTCCGAATATGTACTGAGTGTTCGAGCCCTAATGGATGAGAAATGGTAAGCAAACACCCAAATTACATATCTGCCATCATGAAAGAGGTTACGAATAAGTGTCCGAGTGTTCAAATCCTAATGTATGTGAAATGGTAAGTAAACACCATAATTACATATCTGCTGTCATGCAAGAGGTTCCGAATATGTGTCTGAGTGTTCGAACTCTACTGCATGAAAAATCGTAAGTAATCCCCATAGTTGCATATTTGCCATCGTGCAAGAGAGTCCGAATAAGTGTTCGAGTGTTCGAACCCTATTGCATGAGAAATGGTAAGTATAGACCATAATTACATCTCTGCCATCATGCAAGAGAGACCGAATAAGTGTCCGAGTGTTCGAATCCTTATGCATGAGATATGGTAAATAAACACCATATTTACATATCTGCCATCATGCAAGAGGGTCCGAATATGTGTCAGAGTGTTCGAACCCTAGTACATGAGAAATGGTAAGTAATCCCTACAATTCCATATCTGCCATCATGCAAGAGGGTACGAATAAGTGTCCGAGTGTTCGAATCCTAATGCATGAGTTATGGTAAATAAAAACCTTATTTACATATCAGCCATTATGCAAGAAGGTCCGAATATGTGTCTGAGTGTTCGAACTCTAATACATGAGCAATGGTAAGTAATCCCCATAATTACATATCTGCCATCTTGCAAGAGGGTCCGAATAAGTGTCCGAGTGTTCGAACCCTAATGCATGAGAAATGGTAAGTAAATATTATATTTACATATCAGCCATCATGCAAGAGGTTCCGAATATGTGTCTGAGTGTTCGAACCCTAATGCATGAGAAATGGTAAGCAAACACCAACATTACATATCTGCTAACATGCAAGAGGTTCCAACTAAGTGTCTGAGTGTTCGAACCCCAATGTATGTGAAATGGTATGTAAATAACATAATTACACATCTGCCATCATGCAAGAGGTTCCGAATATGTGTCTGTGTGTTCGAACCCCAGTACATGAGAAATGGCAAGCAAACACCAAAATTACATATCGACTATCATACAAGAGGGTCCGAATAAGTGTCTGATTGTTCGAACCATACTGCATTAGAAATGGTAAGTAAACACCATAATTACATATCTGAAATCATGCAAGTGGGTCCAAATAAGTGCTCGAGTGTTCGAACCCCAATGCATGAGAAATGGTAAGTAAACACGACAATTACATTTCTGCCATAATGCAAGAGGGTTCGAATATGTGTCCCAGTGTTCAAACCCTAATGCATGAGAAATGGTAAATAAACACCATAATTACATATCTGCCAACACGCAAGAGGGTCCGAATATTTTTCTGAGTGTTTGAACCCTAATACTTGAGAAATGGTAAGTAATCCCAATAATTGCATATTTCCCATCATGTATGGGGGTCCGAATAAGTGTCCGAGTGGTCGAACCCTAATGCTTCAGAAATGGTAAGCAAACACCAAAATTACATATCTGCCATCATGCAAGAGGGTTCGAATAAGTGTCCGAGTGTTCGAATCCTAATGCATGAGATATGGTAAATAAACACCACAATTACATATCTGCCATCATGCAAGAGGGTCTGAATAAATGTCCGAGTGTTCATATCCTAATGCATGAGATATGGTAAATAAACACCATAATTACATATCGCCCATCATGCAACAGGGTCCGAATGTGTGTCTGAGTGTTCGAACCCAAATAGATGAGAAATGGCAAGTAAACCCCATAATTACATATCAATCTTCATGCAAGAGGGTTCGAATATGTGTCTAAGTGTTCGATCCCTAATACATAAGAAATGTTAAATAAATATCATAATTACATATCTGCCATCATGCTTGAGGTTCCGAATAAGTGTTCGAGTGTTCGAACCCTAATACATGAGAAATCGTAAGTAATCTCCATAATTACATATCTGTCATCATTAAAGAGGGTCGCAATAAGTGTTCGATTGTACGAACCCTAATGCATGAGAAATGGTAAGTAAACACCACAATTACATATCTGCCATCATGCAAGAGGATTCGAATATGTGTCTGAGTGTTCGAACCCAAATACATAAGAAATGGTAAGTAAACACCATAATTACATATCCCTCATCATGCAAGAGGGTCCGAATATGTGTCTGAGTGTTCGAAACCTAATACATGACAAATGGTAAGTAATACCCATAATTACATATCTGTCATCATGCAAGAGGTCCGAATAAGTGTCTGAGTATTCGAACCCTAATGCATGAGAAATGGTAATTAAACGCCATAATTACATATCTGCCATCAAGCAAGAGGTTCCGAATATGTGTCTGAGTGTTCGAGCCCTAATGGATGAGAAATGGTAAGCAAACACCAAAATTACATATCTGCCATCATGAAAGAGGTTACGAATAAGTGTCCGAGTGTTCGAACCCTAATGTATGTGAAATCGTAAGTAAACACCATAATTACATATCTTCCGTCATGCAAGAGGTTCCGAATATGTGTCTGAGTGTTCGAACCCTACTGCATGAGAAATGGTAAGTAATCCCCATAATTGAATATTTGCCATCATGCAAGAGAGTCCGAATAAGTGTTCGAGTGTTCGAACCCAAATGCATGAGAAATGGTAAGTATACACCACAATTACATCTCTGCCATCATGCAAGAGGGTCCGAATAAGTGTCCGAGGGTTCGAATCCTAATGCATGAGATATGGTAAATAAACGCGATATTTACATATCTGCCATCATGCAAGAGAGTCCGAATATGTGTCTGAGTGTTCAAACCCTAATACATGAGAAATGGTAAGTAATCTCCATAATTACATATCTCCCATCATGCAAGAGGGTATGAATAAGTGTCCGAGTGTTCGAATCCTAATGCATGAGATATGGTAAATAAACACCTTATTTACATATCAGCCATTATGCAAGAAAGTCCGAATATGTGTCTAAGTGTTTGAACCCTAATACATGAGAAATGGAAAGTAATCCCCAGAATTAAATATCTGCCATCATGCAAGAGGGTCCGAATAAGTGTCCGAGTGTTCGAACCCTAATGCATGAGAAATGGTAAGTAAATACCATATTTACATATCTGCTATCATGCAAGAGGTTCCGAATATGTGTCTGAGCGTTCGAACCCTAATGCATGAGAAATGGTAAGCAAACACCAAAATTACATATCTGCTATCATGCAAGAGCTTCCGACTAAGTGTCTGAGTGTTCGAACCCCAATGTATGCGAAATGGTAAGTAAACAACATAATTACACATCTGCCATCATGCAAGAGGTTCCGAGTATGTGTCTGAGTGTTCGAACACTAGTGCACGGGAAATGGCAAGCAAACACCAAAATTGTATATCGACTATCATGCAAGAGGGTCCGAATAAGGGTCTGATTGTTCGAACCATACTGCATTAGAAACGGTAAGTAAACATCATAATTACATATCTGCCATCATGCAATTGGGTCCGAATAAGTGTTCGAGCGTTCGAACCCCAATGCATGAGAAATGGTAAGTAAACACTATAATTACATATCTGCCATAATGCAAGAGGGTCCGAATATGTGTCCCAGTGTTCAAACCCTAATGCATGAGAAATGGTAAATAAACACCATAATTACATATCTGCCAACACGCAAGAGGGTCCGAATATGTGTCTGAGTGTTCGAACCCTAATACTTGAGAAATTGTAAGTAATCCCCATAATTGCATATCTGCCATCATGTATGGGGGTCCGAATATGTGTCCGAGTGGTCGAACCCTAATGCATGAGAAATGGTAAGCAAACTCCAAAATTACATATCCCCCATCATGCAAGAGGGTTGGAATAAGTGTCCGAGTGTTCGAATCCTAATGCATGAGATATGGTAAATAAACACCACAATTACATATCTGACATCCTGCAAGAGGGTCTGAATAAATGTCGGAGTGTTCGTATCCTAATGCATGAGATATGGTAAATAAACACCATAATTACATATCTGTCTTCATGCAAGAGGGTCTGATATGTGTCTGAGTGTTCGAACCCAAATACATGAGAAATGGCCAATAAACCCCATAATTACATATCAACCATCATGCAAGAGGGTTCGAATATGTGTCTAAGTGTTCGATCCCTAATACATAAGAAATGTTAAATAAACACCATAATTACATATCTGCCATCATGCTAGAGGTTCCGAATAAGTGTCCGAGTGTTCGAACCCTAATACATGAGAAATCGTAAGTAATCTCCATAATTACATATCTGCCATCATTCAAGAGGGTCGGAATAAGTGTTCGATTATTCGAACCCAAATGCATGAGAAATGGTAAGTAAACACCACAATTACATATCTGCCATCATGCAAGAGGATTCGAATATGTGTCTGAGTGTTCGAACCCAAATACATAAGAAATATAAGTAAACACCATAATTACATATCCCCCATCATGCAAGAACTTCCGAATAGGTGTCCGAGTGTTCGAGCCCTAACGTATGAGAAAAGGTAAGAAAACACCAAAATTACATATTTGTCATCATGCAAGAGGGTCCGAATATGTGTCTGAGTGTTTGAACCCTAATACATGAGAAAATGGTAAGTAATCCTTACAATTCCATATCTCCCATCGTGCAAGAGGGTACGAATAAGTGTCTAAGTGTTCGAATCCTAATGCATGAGATATGGTAAATAAACACCTTATTTACATATCAGCCATTATGCAAGAAGGTCCGAATATGTTTCTGAGTGTTCGAACCCTAATACATGAGAAATGGTAAGTAATCCCCATAATTACATATCTGCCATCATGCAAGAGGGTCCGAACAAGTGTCCGAGTGTTCGAACCCTAATGCATGAGAAATGGTAAGTAAATACCATATTTACATATCTGCCATCATGCAAGAGGTTCCGAATACGTGTCTGAGCGTTCGAACCCTAATGCATGAGAAATGGTAAGCAAACACCAAAATTACATATCTGCTATCATGCAAGAGGTTCTGACTAAGTGTCTGAGTGTTCGAACCCCAACGTATGCGAAATGGCAAGTAAACAACATAATTACACATCGGCCATCATGCAAGAGGTTTCGAATATGTGTCTGAGTGTTCGAACCCTAGTGCATGAGAAATGGCAAGCGAACACCAAAATTGTATATCGACTATCATGCAAGAGTGTCCGAATAAGTGTCTGATTGTTTGAACCAAACTGCATTAGAAACGGTAAGTAAACACCATAATTACATATCTGCCATCATGCAAGTGGGTCCGAATAAGTGTTCGAGTGTTCGAACCCCAATGCATGAGAAATGGTAAGTAAACACTATAATTATATATTTGCCATAATGCAAGAGGGTCCAAATATGTGTCCCAGTGTTCAAACCCTAATGCATGAGAAATGGTAAATAAACACCATAATTACATATCTGCCAACACGCAAGAGGGTCCGAATATGTGTCTGAGTGTTCGAACCCTAATACTTGAGCAATGGTAAGTAATTCCCATAATTGCATATCTGCCATCATGTATGGGGGTCCGAATAAGTGTCCGAGTGGTCGAACCCTAATGCAAGAGAAATGGTAAGCAAACTCCAAAATTACATATTTGCCATCATGCAAGAGGGTTGGAATAAGTGTCCGAGTGTTCGAATCCTAATGCATGAGATATGGTAAATAAACGCCACAATTGCATATCTGCCATCATGCAAGAGGGTCTGAATAAATGTCGGAGTGTTCGTATCCTAATGCATGAGATATGGTAAATAAACACCATAATTACATATCTGTCATCATGCAAGAGGGTCCGAATATGTGTCTGAGTGTTCGAACCCAAATACATGAGAAATGGCCAGTAAACCCCATAATTACATATCAACCATCATGCAAGAGGGTTCGAATATGTGTCTAAGTGTTCGATCCCTAATACATAAGAAATGTTAAATAAACACCATAATTACATATCTGCCATCATGCTAGAGGCTCCGAATAAGTATCCGAGTGTTCGAACCCTAATACATAAGAAATCGTAAGTAATCTCCATAATTACATATCTGCCATCATTTTTGAGGGTCGGAATAAGTGTTCGATTGTTCGAACCCAAATGTATGAGAAATGGTATGTAAACACCACAATTACATATCTGCTATCATGCAAGAGGATTCGAATATGTGTCTGAGTGTTCGAACCCAAATACATAAGAAATGGTAAGTAAACACCATAATTACATATCCCCCATCATTTACCATTTCTCATGCAATAGGGTTTCGAACACTCAGACACATATTCGGAACCTCTTACATGAGGCAGATATGTAAATATGGTTTTTTACCTACCATTTCTCCTTGCATAGGATTCGAACACTCGGACACTTATTCGGACCCTTTTGCATTTGATGGAGATATGGTTAATTATGGGATTACTTACCATTTCTCATGTATTAGCTCGAACACTCAGACACAATTCGGACCTTGCATATGGCATATGGCTGATAATTAATAATGTGTTTTAGTTACCACTATTCCATCGATTGAGTATTTGGAACCACTCTGCCGACTTATTCGGATACCCTCTTGTCATCGTGGCAGATATGTCATCATGGGATTACTTACATTTCTCATGTATTAGGGTCAAACACTCAGGCACACATTCGGACCCTCTCTGCATGATGGCAGATATGTTAAAATATGGTGTTTATTTACCACTATCTCATACATTAGGATCGAACACTCGGACACTTATTCGGACCCTCTTGCATTGATGGCAGAGATGTAATTATGGTGTATACTTTACATTTCTCATGCATTAGGGTTCGAATACTCGAACAACTTATTCGGACTCTCTTACATAATGGCAATATTCAATTATGGGGACTTTACTTACCATTTCTCATGCTTGTAGGGTTCGAAACACTCAAGAACATATTCGGAACCTCTTGCATGACGGAAGATATGTAACTTATGGTGTTACTTACCATTTCACATACATTTGGGTCGAACACTCGGACACTTATTCGAACCTCTTTTTCATGGATGGCAGTATGTAATTTTTGGTGTTTGCATACCATTTCTCATCCATTAGGGCTTGAACACGCAAACACATATTCGGAACCTCTCTGCTTGATGGCAGATATGTAATTTATGGGGTTTAATTACCATTTCTTCATGCATTAGGGTTCGAATAACTCGGACACTTATTCAGACCTCTTGCATTATGGCAGATATGTAATTTTGGGATTACTTACCATTTCTCATGTTATTAGGGTTCGAACACTCAGACACATATCGACCCTCTTGCATGATTGAGGCATATTGTAATTATGGTGTTTACTTACCATTTCTTACTGTATTTGGGTCGAACACTAAGGACACTTATTCGAATCCTCTAGTTACATGATGACAGATATGTAATTGTCGTGTTTACTTACCATTTCTCATTACATTGGGTTTCGACAATCGAACACTTATTCGATCCTCTTTTAATGATGGCAAATATTGAATTATGAGATACTTACGATTTTCTCGTGTATTTAGGGTTCGAACACTCGGACACTATTCGGAACCTCTAGCATGATAGCAGATATGTAATTATGGTGTTTATTACCATATCTCATGCATTAGGATACGAATACTCGGACATTTATTCAGACCCTCTTGCATCGATAGCAGATATGTAATCTGTGGTGTTTATTACCATATTCTCATGCATTAGGATTCGAACACTCGGACACTTATTCCAACCCCTTCGCATGATGGCAGATATGTAATTTGGTGTTTGCTTACCATTCTTCATTGCATTAGGGTTCGACCACTCGGACACTTATTTGGACCCCCATACATGATGGCAATATAGCAATATTGGGGATTACTTACCATTTCTCAAGTATTAGTTCGAACACTCAGCACACATATTCGGACCCTCTTGCGTATTGGCAGATATGTAATTATGGTGTTTATTTTCCATTTCTCATGCATTAGGGTTTGAACACTGGGACACATATTCGGACCTCTTGCATTATGTCAGATATGTAATTATGGTGTTTACTTACCGTTCTGCCATGCATTTGGGGTTCGAATCACTCGAACATTAGTCGGACCCACTTGCATGATGGCAATATGTAATTATGGGTGTTTACTTACCGTTCTAATGCAGTATGTTGTTCGAACAATCAGACATTTATTCGGACCCCTGCATGATAGTCAATATTAATTTTGATGTTTGGCTTGCCATTTCTCTCATGCACTAGGGTTCGAACACTCAGACACATATTCGGGAACCTCTTGCATGATGGCATTGTGTAATTATGCTGTTTAGTTACCACTTCACATACATTGGGGTTGGAACACTCTGACACTTATCGGAACCTCTTGCATCATAGCAATATGTAATTTTGGTGTTTGCTTACCATTTCTTCATGCATTAGGGTTCAACGCTCAGACACATATTCGGAACCTCTGGCATGATGGCAGATATGTAAATATGGTATTTACTTACCATTTCTCATGCATTCTGGGGTTCGAACACTCGGACACTTGTCGGACCCTCTTGCATGATGGCAGATATGTAATTATGGAGGATTACTTACCATTTCTCATGTATTTGGGTTCGAACACGTCAGACACATATTCGCGACCTTCTTGTATAATGGCTGATATGTAAATAAGGTGTTTATACCATATCTCATGCATTCGGATTCGAACACTCGAGACACTTATTCGTACCCTCTTGCATGATGGCAGATATGGAATGTAGGATTACTTACCATTTTTCTCATGTATTTCGGGTTCAAACACTCAGACACATATTCGGACCCTCTTGCATGCATGACAAATTATGTAATTTTGGTTGTTTCTTACCTTTTCTCATACGCTTAGGCTTCGAGACACTCGGACACCTATTCGGGAAGGTCTTGCATG
>NW_021024648.1:1471915-1504565 GCF_004153795.1 Camellia sinensis
GAGTGTTCGAACCCTAATACATGAGAAATGGTAAGTAACACCATAATTAGTTTGAACCCTAACGCATGAGAAATGGTAGCTGAACACAAAAATTACATATCTGCCATCATGCAAGAGGGCCCGAATATTTGTCCGAGTGTTCGAACCCTAATGCATAAGAAATGGAAAGTAAACCACATAATTACATATCTCCCATAATGCAAGAGGGTCCGAATATGTGTCCCAGTGTTCAAACCCTAATGCATGAGAAATGGTAAATAAACACCATAATTACATATCTGCCAATACGCAAGAGGGTCCGAATATGTGTCTGAGTGTTCGAACCCTAATACTTGAGAAATGGTAAGTAATCCCCATAATTGCATATTTGCCATCATGTATGGGGGTCCAAATAAGTGTCCGAGTGGTCGAACCCTAATGCATGAGAAATGGTAAGCAAACACCAAAATTACATATCTGCCATCATGCAAGAGGGTTGGAATAAGTGTCCGAGTGTTCGAATCCTAATGCATGAGATATGGTAAATAAACACCACAATTACATATCTGCTATCATGCAAGAGGGTCTGAATAAATGTCCGAGTATTCGTATCCTAATGCATGAGATATGGTAAATAAACACCATAATTACATATCTGCTATCATGCTAGAGGTTCCGAATAAGTGTCCGAGTGTTCGAACCCTAATACACGAGAAATCGTAAGTAATCTCCATAATTACATATTTGCCATCATTAAAGAGGATCGGAATAAGTGTTCGATTGTTCGAACCCTAATGTATGAGAAATGGTAAGTAAACACCACAATTACATATCTGTCATCATGTAAGAGGATTCGAATATGTGTCTTAGTGTTCGAACCCAAATACATAAGAAATGGTAAGTAAACACCATAATTACATATCCCTCATCATGCAAGAGGGTCCGAATATGTGTCTGAGTGTTCGAACCCTAATACATGAGAAATGGTAAGTAATCCCCAAAATTACATATCTGCCATAATGCAAGAGGTCTGAATAAGTGTCCGAGTATTCGAACCCTAATGCATGAGAAATGGTAATTAAACGCCATAATTACATATCTGCCATCAAGCAAGAGGTTCCGAATATGTGTTTGAGTGTTCAAGCCCTAATGGATGAGAAATGGTATGCAAACACCAAAATTACATATCTGCCATCATGAAAGAGGTTACGAATAAGTGTCCGAGTGTTCGAACCCAAATGTATGTGAAATGGTAAGTAAACACCATAATTACATATCTTCCGTCATGCAAGAGGTTCCGAATATGTGTCTGAGTGTTTGAACCCTACAGCATGAGAAATGGTAAGTAATCCCCATAATTGAATATTTGCCATTATGTAAGAGAGTCCGAATAAGTGTTCGAGTATTCGAACCCTAATGCATGAGAAATGGTAAGTATACACCATAATTACATCTCTGCCATCATGCAAGAGGGTCCGAATAAGTGTCCGAGTGTTCGAATCCTAATGTATGAGATATGGTAAATAAACACCATATTTACATATCTGCCATCATGCAAGAGGGTCCGAATGTGTGCCTGAGTGTTCGAACCCTAATACATGAGAAATGGTAAGTAATCCCCATGATTACATATCTGCCACCGTGCAAGAGGGTACGAATAAACGTCCGAGTGTTCGAATACTAATGCATGAGATATGGTAAATAAACACATTATTTACATATCAGCCATTATGCAAGAAGGTCCGAATATGTGTCTGAGTGTTCGAACCCTAATACATGAGAAATGGTAAGTAATCCCCATAATTACATATCTGCCATCATGCAAAAGGGTCCGAATAAGTGTCCGAGTGTTCGAATCCTAATGCAGGAGAAATGGTAGGTAAAAACCATATTTACATATCTGCCATCATGTAAGAGGTTCCGAATATGTGTCTGAGTGTTCGAACCCTATTGCATGAGAAATGGTAAGCAAACACCAAAATTACATATCTGCTATCATGCAATAGGTTCCGACTAAGTGTCCGAGTGTTTGAACCCGAATGTATGTGAAATGGTAAGTAAACACCATAATTACACATCTGCCATCATGCAAGAGGTTCCGAATATGTGTCTGAGTGTTCGAACCCTACTGCATGAGAAATGGTACGCAAACAAAAAAAATTACATATCGACTATCATGCAAGAGGGTCCGAATAAGTTTCTGATAGTTCGAACCATACTGCATTAGAAACAGTAAGTAAACACCATAATTACATATCTGCCATCATGCAAGCGGGTCTGAATAAGTGCTCGAGTGTTCGAACCCCAATGCATGAGAAATGGTAAGTAAACACCATAATTACATATCTACCATAATGCAAGAGGATCCGAATATGTGCCCCAGTGTTCAAACCCTAATGCATGAGAAATGGTAAATAAACACCATAATTACATATCTGCCAACACGCAAGAGGGTCCGAATATGTGTCAGAGTGTTCGAACACTAATAATTGAGAAATGGTTAGTAATCCCCGTAATTGCATATTTGCCAACATGTATGGGGGTCCGAATAAGTGTCAGAGTGGTCAAACCCTAATGCATGAGAAATGGTAAGTAAACACTAAAATTACATATCTGCCATAATGCAAGAGGGTCCGAATAAGTGTCTGACTGTTCGAATCAAATGCATGAAATATGGTAAATAAACACCACAATTACATATCTGCCATCATGCAAGAGGGTCCGAATAAATGTCCGAGTGTTCGTATCCTAATGCATGAGATATGGTAAATAAACACCATAATTACATATCTGCCGTCATGCAAGAGGGTCCGAATATGTGTCTGAGTGTTTGAACCCAAATAAATGAGAAATGGCCAGTAAACCCCATAATTACATATCAACCATCATGCAAGAGGGTTCGAATATGTGTATAAGTGTTCGATCCCTAATACATAAGAAATGTTAAATAAACACCATAATTACATATCTGCCATCATGCTAGAGGTTCCGAATAAGTGTCTGAGTGTTCGAACCCTAATGCATGAGAAATTGTAAGTAATCTCCATAATTACATATCTGCCATCATTCAAGAGGGTCGGAATAAGTGTTCGATTGTTCGAACCCTAATGCATGAGAAATGTTAATTAAACACCACAATTACATATTTGCCATCATGCAAGAGGATTCGAATATGTGTCTGAGTGTTCGAACCCAAATACATAAGAAATGGTAAGTAAACACCATAATTACATATCCGCCATCATGCAAGAGGTTCCGAATATGTGTCTGAGTGTTCGAATGAATGGGCCGAAGGCCGTTTTGACATAAATGAATGGGCCGAAGGCCGTTTTGACATAAATGAATGGGCCGAAGGCCGTTTTGACATAAATGAATGGGCCGAAGGCCGTTTTGACATAAATGAATGGGCCGAAGGCCGTTTTGACATAAATGAATGGGCCGAAGGCCGTTTTGACATAAATGAATGGGCCGAAGGCCGTTTTGACATAAATGAATGGGCCGAAGGCCGTTTTGACATAAATGAATGGGCCGAAGGCCGTTTTGACATAAATGAATGGGCCGAAGGCCGTTTTGACATAAATGAATGGGCCGAAGGCCGTTTTGACATAAATGAATGGGCCGAAGGCCGTTTTGACATAAATGAATGGGCCGAAGGCCGTTTTGACATAAATGAATGGGCCGAAGGCCGTTTTGACATAAATGAATGGGCCGAAGGCCGTTTTGACATAAATGAATGGGCCGAAGGCCGTTTTGACATAAATGAATGGGCCGAAGGCCGTTTTGACATAAATGAATGGGCCGAAGGCCGTTTTGACATAAATGAATGGGCCGAAGGCCGTTTTGACATAAATGAATGGGCCGAAGGCCGTTTTGACATAAATGAATGGGCCGAAGGCCGTTTTGACATAAATGAATGGGCCGAAGGCCGTTTTGACATAAATGAATGGGCCGAAGGCCGTTTTGACATAAATGAATGGGCCGAAGGCCGTTTTGACATAAATGAATGGGCCGAAGGCCGTTTTGACATAAATGAATGGGCCGAAGGCCGTTTTGACATAAATGAATGGGCCGAAGGCCGTTTTGACATAAATGAATGGGCCGAAGGCCGTTTTGACATAAATGAATGGGCCGAAGGCCGTTTTGACATAAATGAATGGGCCGAAGGCCGTTTTGACATAAATGAATGGGCCGAAGGCCGTTTTGACATAAATGAATGGGCCGAAGGCCGTTTTGACATAAATGAATGGGCCGAAGGCCGTTTTGACATAAATGAATGGGCCGAAGGCCGTTTTGACATAAATGAATGGGCCGAAGGCCGTTTTGACAAGAATGGAAACCTGAATGGGCCAAAGGCCAGTATGTTAGAACTACAGTCACTTGATCAAAATTTTGTCTAAGTATACATATATGTTATGTAGAAATGTGAATTGGGCCAAAGGCCGTTAGGAACATGTTGTCCTACATTGCTATGTAATTTCTGCATTTGATATTATTCACTGGGCTATCGCTCACGCTCATTCATGTGTTCGTAGGTGAGCCGAGGGAAGTCCAAACCCAGCCCCAGTGAAGTCTGCTAGGAAGAATCCGAGTTTTGAGGAAGTCAGCCTTGCGTCTCACTCTTGAGACCTACCCTGGCCTTTTTGCTATGTAATTATATGTTGTCTTGCTGGCAAGGACTTTTTGTATATCTGTAAATAGTCTGTCTTGGGTTGACTCGTCTTGGAGGATCCTGTCTGTAAAGAATTTTGTGAAACTGTACTTTTGATGTGGGTTATTAACGTAACTGAATATGGTTTGTTAATGTGCATATAAGCACTGCTCTATGGACAAAGTTTTTTTTTATTTATTGCTTCCGTTTGGCCCCTTTACTCTGACAAGTTATGTCTGTTTTGGTCTGAGGCCATAGGTAATCTCAAGATTACTGGCCGGTTATGCCCTTAACCCATAGGGGCGGGTTAGGGTCAATAAACACATTATTTACATGAGATATGGTAAATAAACACATTATTTACATATCATCCATTATGCAAGAAGATTCGAATATGTGTCTGAGTGTTCGAACCCTAATACATGAGAAATGGTAAGTAATCCCCATAATTACATATCTGCCATCATGCAAGAGGGTCTGAATAAGTGTCCGAGTGTTCGAATCCTAATGCATGAGAAATGGTAAGTAAATACCATATTTACATATCTGCCATCATGTAAGAGGTTCCGAATATTTGTCTGAGTGTTCAAACCCTATTGCATGAGAAATGGTAAGCAAACACCAAAATTACATATCTGCTATCATGCAATAGGTTCCGACTAAGTGTCCGAGTGTTCGAACCCGAATGTATGTGAAATGGTAAGTAAACACCATAATTACACATCTGCCATCATGCAAGAGGTTCCGAATATGTGTCTGAGTGTTTGAACCCTAGTGCATGAGAAATGGTACGCAAACAAAAAAATTACATATCGACTATTATGCAAGAGGGTCCGAATAAGTTTCTGATAGTTCGAACCATATTGCATTAGAAACAGTAAGTAAACACCATAATTACATATCTGCCATCATGCAAGCGGGTCCGAATAAGTGTTCGAGTGTTCGAACCCCAATGCATGAGAAATGGTAAGTAAACACCATAATTACATATCTGCCATAATGCAAGAGGATCCGAATATGTGTCCCAGTGTTCAAACCCTAATGCATGATAAATGGTGAATAAACACCATAATTACATATCTACCAACACGCAAGAGGGTCCGAATATGTGTCAGAGTGTTCGAACACTAATAATTGAGAAATGGTAAGTAATCCCCGTAATTGCATATTTGCCAACATGTATGGGGGTCCGAATAAGTGTCCGAGTGGTCAAACCCTAACGCATGAGAAATGGTAAGTAAACACCAAAATTACATATCTGCCATAATGCAAGAGGGTCCGAATAAGTGTCAGACTGTTCGAATCCAAATGCATGAAATATGGTAAATAAACACCACAATTACATATCTGCCATCATGCAAGAGGGTCCGAATAAATGTCCGAGTGTTCGTATCCTAATGCATGAGATATGGTAAATAAACACCACAATTACGTATCTGCCATCATGCAAGAGGGTCCGAATATGTGTCTGAGTGTTTGAACCCAAATACATGAGAAATGGCCAGTAAACCCCATAATTACATATCAACCATCATGCAAGAGGGTTCGAATATGTGTCTAAGTGTTCGATCCCTAATACATAAGAAATGCTAAATAAACACCATAATTACATATCTGCCATCATGCTAGAGGTTCCGAATAAGTGTCTGAGTGTTCGAACCCTAATGCATGAGAAATCGTAAGTAATCTCCATAATTACATATCTACCATCATTCAAGAGGGTCGGAATAAGTGTTCGATTGTTCGAACCCTAATGCATGAGAAATGTTAAATAAACACCATAATTACATATCTGCCATCATGCAAGAGGATTCGAATATGTGTCTGAGTGTTCGAACCCAAATACATAAGAAATGGTAAGTAAACACCATAATTACATATCCCCATCATACAAGAGGTTACAAATAGGTGTCCGAGTGTTCGAACCTAACATATGAGAAAAGGTAAGAAAACCCAAAAATTACATATTTGTCATCATGCAAGATGGTCCGAATATGTGTCTGAGTGTTCGAACCCTAATACATGAGAAATGGTAAGTAATCCCCATAATTACATATCTGCCATCATGCAAGGGGTTCGAATAAGTGTCCGAGTATTCGAACCCTAATGCATGAGAAATGGTAATTAAACGCCATAATTACATATCTGCCATCAAGCTAGAGGTTCCGAATATGTGTCTGAGTGTTCGAGCCCTAATGGATGAGAAATGGTAAGCAAACACCAAAATTACATATCTACCATCGTGAAAGAGGTTATGAATAAGTGTCCGAGTGTTCGAACCCTAATGTATGTGAAATGGTAAGTAAACACCATAATTACATATCTGCCATCATGCAAGAGGTTCCGAATATGTGTCTGAGTGTTCGAACCCTACTGCATGAGAAATGGTGAGTAATCCCCATAATTGCATATTTGCCATCATGCAAGAGAGTCCAAATAAGTGTCTGAGTGTTCGAACCCTAATATATGAGAAATGGTAAGTAATCCCCATAATTACATATCTGCCATCATGCAAGAGGGTAAGAATAAGTGTCCGACTATTCGAATCCTAATGCATGAGATATGGTAAATAAACACCTTTTTTACATATCAACCATTATGCAAGAAGGTCCGAATATGTGTCTGAGTGTTCGAACCCTAATACATGAGAAACGGTAAGTAATCCCCATAATTACATATCTTCCATCATGCAACAGGGTCTGAATATGTGTCCCAGTATTCAAACCCTAATGCATGAGAAATGGTAAATAAGCACCATAATTACATGTCTGCCATCATAGAAGAGGGTCCGAATAAGTGTTCGAGTGTTCGAAGCCTAATGCATGTGAAATGGTAAGTAAACACCATAATTACATGTCTGCCATTATGCAAGAGGTTCCGAAAATGTGTCTGAGTGTTTGAACCCTAATGCATGAGATATGGTAAGTAAACACCAAGATTACATATCTGCCATCGTACAAGAGGTTCCGAATAAGTGTCTGAGTGTTCGAACCCCAATATATGCGAAACGGTAAGTAAACACCATAGTTACACATCTGCCATCATGCAAGAGGTTCCGAATATGTGTCTGAGTGTTTGAACCCTAGTGCATGAGAAATGGTAAGCAAACAGCAAAATTACATATCTACTATCATGCAAGAGGATCCGAATAAGCGTCTGATTGTTCGAACCGTACTGCATGAGAAACGGTAAGTAAACACCATAATTACATATTTGCCAACATGCAAGTGGTTCCGAATAAGTGTTCGAGTGTTCGAACCCCAATGCATGAGAAATGGTAAGTAAACGCCATAATTACATATCTTCCATAATGCAAGAGGGTCCGATTATGTGTCCCAGCGTTCAAACCCTAATGCATGAGAAATGGTAAATAAAAACCATAATTACATATCTGCCAAAACGTAAGAGGGTCTGAATATCTGTCTGAGTGTTCGAACCCTAATACATGAGAAATGGTTAGTAATCCCCATAATTGCATATTTGCTATCATGCAAGGGGGTCCGAATAATTGTCCGGGTGTTCGAACCTAATGTATGAGAAATGGTAAGTAAACCCCAAAATTACATATCTGCCATCGTGCAAGAGAGTCCGAATATGTGACTGAGTGTTCGAACCCAAATACATCAGAAATGTTAAGTAAACACCATAATTACATATCTTCCATCATGCAAGAGGTTTTGAATAAGTGCTCAAGTGGTCGAACTATAATCCATGAGAAATGGTAAGCAAACACCAAAATTACATATCTGCCATCATGCAAGAGGGTCCGAATAAGTGTCCGAGTGTTCGAATCCTAATGCATGAGATATGGTAAGCAAACACCAAAATTATATATCTGCCATCATGCAAGAGGTTCCGAATAAGTGTCCGAGTGTTCGAACCCTAATGTATGTGAAATGGTAAATAAGCACCATAATTACATATCTGCCATCATACAGGAGGTTTCGAATATGTGTCTGAGTGTTCGAACCCTACTGCATGAGAAATGGTAAGTAATCCCCATAATTGCATATTTGCCATCATGCAAGAAGGTCCCAATAAGTGTACGTGAGTTCGAACCCTAATGCGTGAGAAATGGTAAGTAAACACCAAAATTACATCTCTACTATCATGCAAGAGGCTCCGAATAAGTGTCCGAGTGTTCGAATCCTAATGCATGAGATATGGTAAATAAACACCATATTTACATATCTGCCATTATGCAAGAGGGTCCGAATATGTGTCTGAGTGTTCGAACCCTAATACATGAGAAATGGTAAGTAATCTCCATAATTACATATCTGCCATCATTCAAGAGGGTGCGAATAAGTGTTCGAGTGTTCGAACCCTAATACATGAGAAATGGTAAGTAAATTCCATAATTACATGTCTGCCATTATGCAAGAGGGTCCGAATATGTGTCTGAGTGGTCGAACCCAAATATATAAGAAATGGAAAGTAAACACCATAATTACATATCTCCCATCATGCAAGAGGTTCCGAATAAGTGTCCAAGTGTTCGAACCCTAATGCGTGAGAAATGGTAAGCATACACCAAAATTAAACATTTGCCATTATGCAAGAGGGTCCGAATATGTGTCTGAGTGTTCGAACCCTAATACATGAGAAATGGTAAGTAATCCCCATAATTACATATCGGCCATCATGCAAAAGGGTCCGAATAAGTGTCTGAGTGTTCGAACCCGATTGCATGGGAAATGGAAAGCAAGCACCAAAATTACATATTTGCCATCATGCAAGAGTATCTGAATATGTGTCTGAGTGTTCGAACCCTAATGCATCAGAAATGGTAAGTAATCCCCATAATTACATATCTGCCATCATGCAAGAGGGTCAAAATATGTGTTTGAGTGTTCGAACCCTAATGCATGAGAAATAGGAAGTAAACATCATAATTACATATCTGCCATCCTGCAAGAGGTTCCGATTCTGTGTTTGAGAGTTCGAACCCTAATGGATGAGGAATGGTAAGCAACCTACATAATTACATATCTGTCATCATGCAAGAGGGTCCGAATAAGTGTCCGGGTGTTCGAACCCTAATGCATGAGAAATGGTAAGTAACACCATAATTACATATCTGCCATCATGCAAGTGGGTCCGAATATGTGTCTGAGTGTTCGAGCCCGAATGCATGAGAAATGGTAAGTAAACACCATAATTACATATCTGCCATCATGCAAGAGGTTCCGAATATGTGTCTGAGTGCTCGAACCCTAATGCATGAGAAATGGTAAGCAGACACCAAAATTACATATCTGCCATCATGCAAGAGGTTTCGAATAAGTGTCCGAGTGTTCGAACCCGAATGTATGTGAAATGGTAAGTAAACACCATAATTACATATCTGTCATCATGCAAGAGGTTTCGAATTTCTGTTTGAGTGTTCGAACCGTAATACATGAGAAATGGTAAGCAAACACCAAAATTACATATCTATTATCATGCAAGAGGGTCCGAATAAGTGTCCTATGGTTCGAACCCTAATGCATGAGAATCGGTAAGTAAACACCATAATTACATATCTGCCATCATGCAAGAGGGTCCGAATAAGTGTTCATGTGTTCAAACCCCAATGCATGAGAAATGGTAAATAAATAACATAATTACATATCTGCCATCAAGCAAGAGGGTCCGAATATGTGTCTTAGTGTTCAAACCCTAACGCATGAGAAACGGTAAATAAACACCATAATTACATATCTGCCATCATGCAAGAGTGTGCGAATAAGTGTCCTAGTGTTCGAACCCTAATGCATGAGAAATGGTAAATAAACATCATAATTTCATATCTGTCAGCATGCAAGAGGGTTTGAACAAATGTCTGAGCCTTCGAACTCTAATGCATGAGAAATGGAAACTAAAGACCATAATTACATATTTGCCATCATGCAAGAGGGTCCGAATAAATGTTCGAGTGTTTGAAACCCTAATACATGAGAAAGGGTAAGTAAACACCATAATCACATGTCTCCCATCATGCAAGAGGGACCGAAAAAGTGTCTGAGTGTTCGAACCGTAATGCATGAGAAATGATAAGTAAACACGATAATTACTTATCTGCCATCATGTAAGAGGGTCCGAATAATTATCCGATTGTCTGAACCCTAATCCATGAGAAATGGTAAATAAACCCCATAATTACATATCTGCCATCATGCGAGTTGGTCCGAATATGTGTCTGAGTGCTTGAACGCCAATACATGAGAAATGGTAAGCAAACACCATAATTACATATTTGCCATCATGCAAGAGGTTCCGAATATGTGTTTGAGTGTTCGAACCCTAATGCATGAGAAATGGTAAGGAACAACCATAATTACATGTGTGTCATCATGCAAGAGGGTTCGAATAAGTGTCCGAGTGTTCAAACCCTAATGCATGAGAAATGGTAAGTAAACACCATAATTTCATATCTACCATCATGCAAGAAGGTCCGAACATATGTCTGAGAGTTCGAACCGTAATACATAAGAAATGGTAAATAAACACCATAATTACATATCTGCCATCACGCAAGAGGTTCCGAATAAGTGTTCGAGTGTTCGGACCCTAATGAATGAGAAATGGTAAGTAAACACCACAATTACATATCTTCCATCATGCAAGAGGTTCTGAATATGTGTCTGGGTGTTCGAACCCTAATGCATGAGAAATTGTGAGCAAACACCAAAATTACATATCTACTATCATGCAAGAGGGTCCAAATAAGTGTCCGATTGTTCGAACCCTAATGCATGAAAAACGGTAAGTAAACACCATAATTACATATCTCCCATCATGCAAGAGGGTTCGAAAAAGTGTCCGAGTGTTCGCACCGCAATGCATGAGAAATGGAAAGTAAACACCATAATCACATGTCTGCCATAGTGCAAGAGGGTCTGAATATGTGTCCTACTGTTCGAACTCTAATCCATGAGAAATAGTAAATAAACGTCATAATTATATATCTGCTGTCACGCAAGGGGGTCAGAATATCTGTCTGAGTGTTCGAGCCCGAATGCATGAGAAACGGTAAGAAAACATCATAATTACATATCTTCCATCATGCAAGAGTGTTGGAATAAGTGTCCCACAGTTCGAACCCTAATGCATGAGAAATGATAAATAAACACCATAATTACATATCTCTCATCATGCAAGAGGGTTCGAATAAATGTCCGACTGTTCGAACTCTAATGCATGAGAAATGGTAAGTAAACACCATAATTACATATCTGTCATCATGCAAGAGGGTCCGAATAAATGTCCGAGTGTTCGTATCCTAATGCATGAGATATGGTAAATAAACACCATAAGTACATATCTGCCATCATGCAAGAGGGTCCGAATATGTGTCTAAGTGTTCGAACCCAAATGCATGAGAAACGATAAGCAAGCACCATAATTACATATCTACCACCATGCAAGAGGGTCTGAATATGTGTTTGAGTGTTCGAACTCTAATACTTGAGAAATGGTAAGTAATCCCCATAATTACATATCTGCCATCATGCAAGAGGGTCCGAATAAGTTTCCGAGTGCTCGAACCCTAATGTATGTGAAATGGTAAGTAAACACCATAATTACATATCTGCCATCATGCCAGAGGTTTCGAATATGTGTCTGAGTGTTCAAACCCTACTGCATGAGAAATGGTAAGTAATCCCCATAATTGCATATTTGCCATCATGCAAGAGGGTCCCAATAAGTGTCCGGGAGTTCGAACCCTAATGCGTGAGAAATGGTAAGTAAACACCATAATTACATCTCTACCATCATGCAAGAGGGTCCGAATAAGTGTCCGAGTGTTCGAATCCTAATGCATGAGATATGGAAAATAAACACCATATTTACATATCTGCCATCATGCGAGAGGGTTCGAATATGTGTCTGAGTGCTCGAACCGTAATACATGAGAAATGGTAAGTAATCTCCATAATTACATATATGCCATCATGCAAGAGGGTGCGAATAAGTGTTCGAGTGTTCGAACCCTAATGCATGAGAAATGGTAAGTAAATTCCATAATTACATGTCTGCCATCATGCAAGAGGGTCCGAATATGTGTCTGAGTGGTCGAACCCAAATATACAGGAAATGGTAAGTAAACACCATAATTGCATATCTCCCATCTTGCAAGAGGTTCCGAATAAGTTTTCGATTGTTCGAACCCTAATGCCTGAGAAATGGTAAGCATACACCAAAATTACATATTTGCCATTATGTAAGGGGGTCTGAATATGTGTCTGAGTGTTCGAACCCTAATACATGAGAAATGGTAAGTAACACCATAATTACATATCTGCCATCATGCAAGTGGGTTCGAATATGTGTCTGAGTGTTCGAACCCTAATGCATGAGAAATGGTAAATAAACACCATAATTACATATCTGCCATAAGGCAAGAGGTTCTGAATAAGTGTCTGAGTGTTCAAACCCTAATGCATGAGAAATGGTAAGCCAACACCAAAATTACATATCTGCCATCATGCAAGAGGTTTCGAATAAGTGTCTGATTGTTCGAACCCGAATGTATGTGAAATGGTAAGTAAACACCATAATTACATATCTGTCATCATGCAAGAGGTTTCGAATTTCTATCTGAGTGTTCGAGCCGTAATACATGAGAAATGGTAAGCAAACACCAAAATTACATATCTATTATCATGCAAGAGGGTCCGAATAAGTATCCGATGGTTCGAACCCTAATGCATGAGAAACGGTAAGTAAACACCATAATTACATATCTGCCATCATGCAAGAGGGTCCGAATAAGTGTTCGTGTGTTCGAACCCCAATGCATGAGAAATGGTAAATAAATAACATAATTACATATCTGCCATCAAGCAAGAGGGTCCAAATATGTGTCTGAGTGTTCGAACCCTAATGCATGAGAAACGGTAAATAAACACCATAATTACATATCTGCCATCATGGAAGAGTGTGCGAATAAGTGTTCTAGTGTTCGAACCCTAATGCATGAGAAATGGTAAATAAACATCATAATTTCATATCTGTCAGCATGCAAGAGGGTTCGAACAAATGTCCGAGGCTTCAAACTCTAATGCATGTGAAATGGTAACGAAATACCATAATTACATATCTGCCATCATGCAAGAGGGCCCGAATAAGTGTCCGAGTGTTTGAAACCCTAATAAATGAGAAAGGGTAAGTAAACACCATAATTACATATCTCCCATCATGCAAGAGGGACCGAAAAAGTGTATGAGTGTTCGAACCGTAATGCATGAGAAATGATAAGTAAACACGATAATTACTTATCTGCCATCATGCAAGAGGGCCCGAATAATTATCCGAGTGTCCAAACCCTAATCCATGAGAAATGGTAAATAAACCCCATAATTACATATCTGCCATCATGCAAGTTGGTCCGAATATGTGTCTGAGTGATCGAATGCCAATACATGAGAAATGGTAAGCAAACACCATAATTACAAATCTGCCATCATGCAAGAGGTTCCAAATATGTGTTTGACTGTTCGAACCCTAATGCATGAGAAATGGTAAGGAACAACCATAATTACGTGTGTGTCATCATGCAAGAGGGTCCGAATAAGTGTCCGAGTGTTCGAACCCTAATGCATGAGAAATGGTAAGTAAACACCATAATTTCATATCTACCATCATGCAAGAAGGTCCGAACATATGTTTGAGAGTTCGAACCCTAATACATAAGAAATGGTAAATAAACACCATAATTACATATCTGCCATCACGCAAGAGGTTCTGAATAAGTGTCCGAGTGTTCGGACCCTAATGAATGAGAAATGGTAAGTAAACACCACAATTACATATCTTCCATCAAGCAAGAGGTTCTGAATATGTGTCTGGGTGTTCGAACCCTAATGCATGAGAAATTGTGAGCAAACACCAAAATTACATATCTACTATCATGCAAGAGGGTTCGAATAAGTGTTTGATTGTTCGAACCCTAATGCATGAGAAACGGTAAGTAAACACCATAATTACATATCTGCCATCATGCAAGAGGGTTCGAAAAAGTGTCCGAGTGTTCGCACCGCAATGCATGAGAAATGGTATGTAAACACCATAATTACATGTCTGCCATAATGCAAGAGGGTCTGAATATGTGTCCTACTGCTCGAACTCTAATGCATGAGAAATGGTAAATAAACATCATAATTATATATCTGCTGTCACACAAGAGGGTCCGAATATCTGTCTGAGTGTTCGAGCCCTAATGCATGAGAAACGGTAAGAAAACATGATAATTACATATCTTCCATCATGCAAGAGTGTTGGAATAAGTGTCCCACAGTTCGAACCCTAATGCATGAGAAATGATAGATAAACACCATAATTACATATCCCTCATCATGCAAGAGGGTCCGAATAAATGTCCAGCTGTTCGAACTCTAATGCATGAGAAATGGTAAGTAAAAACCATAATTACATATCTGTCATCATGCAAGAGGGTCCGAATAAATGTCCGAGTGTTCGTATACTAATGCATGAGATATTGTAAATAAACACCATAAGTACATATCTGTCATCATGCAAGGGGGTCTGAATATGTGTTTAAGTGTTCGAACCCAAATGCATGAGAAACGATAAGCAAGCACCATAATTACATATCTACCACCATGCAAGAGGGTCCGAATATGTGTCTGAGTGTTCGAACTCTAATACTTGTGAAATGGTAAGTAATCCCCATAATTACATATCTGCCATCATGCAAGAGGGTCCGAATAAGTGTCTGAGTGTTCGAACCCTAATGTATGTGAAATGGTAAGTAAACACCATAATTACATATCTGCCATCATGCAAGAGGTTTCGAATATGTGTCTGAGTGTTCGAACCCTACTGCATGAGAAATGGTAAGTAATCCCCGTAATTGCATATTTGCCATCATGCAAGATGGTCCCAATAAGTGTCCGAGAGTTCGAACCCTAATGCGTGAGAAATGGTAAGCAAACACCATAATTATATCTCTACCATCATGCAAGAGGGTCCGAATAAGTGTCCGATTGTTCGAATCCTAATACTTGAGATATGGTGAATAAACACCATATTTACATATCTGCCATCATGCAAGAGGGTCCGAATATGTGTCCGAGTGTTCGAACCCTAATCGATGAGAAATGGTAAGTAAATACCATGATTACATATCCGCCATCATGCAAGAGGTTCCGAATATGTGTCTGAGTGCTCGAACCCTAATGCATGAGAAATGGTAAGCAAACAACATAATTACATATCAGTCATCATGCAAGAGGGTCCGAATAAGTGTCCAAGTGTTTGAACCCTCAAGCATGAGAAATGGCAAGTAAACACCATAATTACATATCTGCCATCATGCAAGAGGGTCCGAATAAGTGTCCGAATGTTCGAACTCAAATGCATGAGAACTGGTAAGCAAAAACCATAATTACATATCTGCCATCATGCAAGAGGGTCCGAATATGTGTCCGAGCGTTCGAATCCTAATGCATGAGAAATGGTAGACAAACAACATAATTACATATCTGCCATCGTGCAAGAGGGTCCGAATATGTGTCTGTGTGTTCGAACCCAAATGCGTGAGAAACGGTAAATAAACACCATAATTACATATCTGCCATTATGCAAGAATGGGCAGATTTGTGTTCGAGTGTTCGAACCCCAATGCATGAGAAATGGTAAATAAACACCGTAACTACATATCTGCCATTGTGCAAGAGGGTCCGAATAAATGTCCCAGTGTTCGGACGCTAATGCGTGAGAAATGGAAAACAAACACCATAATTACATATCTGCAACATGCAAGAGGGTCCGATTAAGTGTCCGAGTGTTGGAATCCTAATGCTTGAGAGGTAGTAAATAAACACCAAAATTACATATCTTCCATCATGCAAGAGGGTCCGAATATGTGTTTTAGTGTTCGAACCCTAATACATGAGAAATGGTAAGTAAACACCATAATTACATATCTGCCATCTTGCAAGAGGTTCCGAATAAGTGTCCGAGTGTTCGAACTCTAATGCATGAGAAATGGTAACCAAACCCCATAATTACACATCTGCCATCACGCAAGAGGGTCTGAATATGTGTTCGAGTGTTCAAATCCTAGTGCATGAGAAATGGTAAGAAAACAGCCTAATTATGCATCTGCCATCATGCGAGACAGTCTGAATAAGTGTCCGAGTGTTCCAACCCAAACGCTTTTGAAATGGTAAGTGAACACCATAATTTCATATCAGCCATCATGCAAGAGGGTTCAAATATGTGTCCGAGTGTTCGAACCCTAACACATGAGAAAGGGTAATTAAGCACCATAATTGCAGATCAGCCATCATGCAAGAGGGAGCGAATAAGTGTCCGAGTGTTCGAACCCGAATGTATATGAAATGGTAAATAAACACCATAATTACATATCTGCCATCATGCAAGAGGGTCCGAATATGTCTCTGAGTGTTCGAACACTAATGCATGAGAAATGGTAAGCAAACACCAAAATTACATATATGCCATCATGCAAGAGGTTTCGAATAAGTGTCCGAGTGTTCAAACCCGAATGTATATGAAATGGTAAGTAAACACCAAAATTACATATCTGTCATCATGCAAGAGGTGTCGAATTTCTGTCTGAGTGTTCGAACCGTAATACATGAGAAATGGTAAGCAAATACCAAAATTACATATCAATTATCATGCAAGAGGGTCCGAATAAGTGTCCGATGGTTCGAACCCTAATGCATGAGAAACGGTAAGTAAACACCATAATTACATATCTACCATCATGCAAGAGGGTCCGAATATGTGTTTAACTGTTCGAACCCTAATACATAAGAAATGGTAAATAAACACCATAATTACATATCTCCCATCATGCAAGGGGGACCGAAAAAGTGTCTGAGTGTTCGAACCGTAATGCATAGAAATGATAAGTAAACACGATAATTACTTATCTGCCATCATGCAAGAGGGTCCGAATAATTATCCGAGTGTCCGAACCCTAATCCATGAGAAATGGTAAATAAAACCCATAATTACATATCTGCCATCATGCAAGTTGGTCCGAATATGTGTCTGAGTGCTCGAATGCCAATGCATGAGAAATGGTAAGCAAACACCATAATTACATATCTGCCATCATGCAAGAGGTTCCGAATAAGTGTTTGACTGTTCGAACCCTAATGCATGGGAAATGGTAAGGAACAACCATAATTACATGTGTGTCATCATGCAAGAGGGTCCGAATACGTGTCCGAGTGTTCGAACCCTAATGCATGAGAAATGGTAAGTAAACACCATAATTTCATATCTACCATCATGCAAGAAGGTCCGAACATATGTCTGAGAGTTCGAACCCTAATACATAAGAAATGGTAAATAAACACCATAATTTCATATCTGCCATCATACAAGAGGTTCCGAATAAGTGTCCGAGTGTTCGGACCCTAATGCATGAGAAATGGTAAGTAAACACCATAATTACATATCTTCCATCATGCAGGAGGTTCTGAATATGTGTCTGGGTGTTCGAACCCTAATGCATGAAAAATTGTGAGCAAACACCAAAATTACATATCTACTATCATGCAAGAGGGTCCGAATAAGTGTCCAATTGTTCGAACCCTAATACATGAGAAACGGTAAGTAAACACCATAATTAAATATCTCCCATCATGCAAGAGGGTTCGAAAAAGTGTCCGAGTGTTCGCACCGTAATGCATGAGAAATGGTAAGTAAACACCATAATTACATGTCTGCCATAATGCAAGAGGGTCTGAATATGTGTCCTACTGTTCGAACTCTAATGCATGAGAAATGGTAAATAAATATCATAATTATATATCTGTTGTCACACAAGAGGGTCCGAATATCTGTCTGAGTGTTCAAGCCCTAATGCATGAGAAACGGTAAGAAAACATGATAATTACATATCTTCCATCATGCAAGAGTGTTGGAATAAGTGTCTCACAGTTCGAACCCTAATGCATGAGAAATGATAAATAAACACCATAATTACATATCTCTCATTATGCAAGAGGGTTCGAATAAATGTCCGACTGTTCGAACTCTACTGCATGAGAAATGGTAAGTAAACACCATAATTACATATCTGTCATCATGCAAGAGGGTCCGAATAAATGTCCGAGTGTTCGTATCCTAATGCATGAGATATGGTAAATAAACACTATAAGTACATATCTGTCATCATGCAAGAGGGTCCGAATATGTGTCTAAGTGTTCGAACCCAAATGCATGAGAAACGATAAGCAAGCACCATAATTACATATCTACCACCATACAAGAGGGTCCAAATATGTGTCTGAGTGTTCGAACTATAATACTTTCGAAATGGTAAGTAATCCCCATAATTACATATCTGCCATCATGCAAGAGGGTCCGAATAAGTGTCCGAGTGTTCGAACCCTAATGTATGTGAAATGGTAAGTAAACACCATAATTACATATCTGCCATCATGCAAGGGGTTTCGAATATGTGTTTGAGTGTTCGAACCCTACTGCATGAGAAATGGTAAGTAATCCTCATAATTGCATATTTGCCATCATGCAAGAGGGTCCGAATAAGTGTCCGTGAGTTCGAACTCTAATGCGTGAGAAATGGTAAGTAAACACCACAATTACATCTCTACCATCATGCAAGAGGGTCCGAATAAGTGTCCGAGTGTTCGAATCCTAATGCATGAGATATGGTAAATAAACACCATATTTACATATCTGACATCATGCAAGAGGGTCCGAATATGTGTCCAAGTGTTCGAACCCTAATCGATAAGAAATGGTAAGTAAACACCATAATTACATATCTGCCATCATGCAAGAGGTTCCAAATATGTGTCTGAGTGCTCGAACCCAAATGCATGAGAAATGGTAAGCAAACACCATAATTACATATCTGTCATCATGCAAGAGGGTCCGAATAAGTGTCCAAGTGTTCGAACCCTCATGCATGAGAAATGGTAAGTAAACACCATAATTACATATCTGCCATCATGCAAGAGGGTCCGAATAAGTGTCCGAATGTTCGAACTCAAATGCATGAGAAATGGCAAGCAAACACCATAATTACATATCTGCCATCATGCAAGAGGGTCCGAATTTGTGTCCGAGCGTTCGAACCCTAGTGTATGAGAAATGGTAGACAAACACCATAATTACATATCTGCCATCGTGTAAGAGGGTCCGAATATGTGTCTGTGTGTTCGAACCGAAATGCGTGAGAAACGGTAAATAAACACCATAATTACATATCTGTCATCATGCAAGAATGAGCGGACCAGTGTTCGAGTGTTCGAACCCCAATGCATGAGAAATGGTAAATAAACACCGTAATTACATATCTGCCATCATGCAAGAGGGTCCGAATAAATGTCCCAGTGTTCGGACGCTAATGCATGAGAAGTGGTAAGCAAACACCATAATTACATATCTGCATCATGTAAGAGGGTCCGATTAAGTGTCCGAGTGTTCGAATCCTCATGCTTGAGAGGTGGTAAATAAACACCAAAATTACATATCTTCCATCATGCAAGAGGGTGCGAATATGTGTTTGAGTGTTTGAACCCTAATACATGAGAAATGGTAAGTAAACACCATAATTACATATCTGCCATCTTGCAAGAGGTTCCGAATAAGTGTCCGAGTGTTCGAACCCTAATGCATGAGAAATGGTAAGCAAACCCCATAATTACATATCTGCCATCATGCAAGAGGGTCTGAATATGTGTCCGAGTGTTCAAATCCTAGTGCATGGGAAATGGTAAGAAAACAGCCTAATTATACATCTGCCATCATGCGAGACAGTTGGAATAAGTGTCCGAGTGTTCCAACCCAAACGCATTTGAAATGGTAAGTAAACACCATAATTTCATATCAGCCATCATGCAAGAGGGTTCGAATATGTGTCCGAGTGTTTGAACCCTAACACATGAGAAACGGTAAGTAAACACCATAATTACAGATCTGCCATCATGCAAGAGGGAGCGAATAAGTGTCCGAGTGTTCGAATCCTAAAGCATGACAAATGGTAAATAAACACCATAATTACATATCTGCCATCATGCAAGAGGGTCCGAATATGTCTTTGAGTGTTCGAACCCTGATACGTGAGAAATGTTAAGTAAACACCAAAATTTTATATATGCCATCATGCAAGAGGGGCCGAATAAGTATCCGAGTGTTTGAACCCTAATACATGACAAGGGGTATGTAAACACCATAGTCACATATCTGCCATCATGCAAGAGGGACCGAAAAAGTGTTCGAGTGTTCGAATCCTAATGCATGAGAAATGGTAAGTAAACAAGATAATTACTTATCTGTCATCATGCAAGAGGGTCCGAATAACTTTCTGAGTGTTCGAAACCAAATGCATGAGAAATGGTAAATAAACACCATAATTACATATCTGCCATCATGCAAGAGGGTCCGAACATGTGTCTGACTGCTCGAACCACGATACATGAAAAATGGTAAGTAAACACCATAATTACATATCTGCCATCGTGCAAGAGGTTCTGAATATGTGTTTGAGTGTTCGAACCCTAATGCATGAGAAATGGTAAGCAACCACCATAATTACATATCTGCCATCATGCAAGAGGGTCCGAATATGTGTCAGAGTGTTTGAACCCTAGTACAAAAGAAATGGTAAGTAAACACCATAATTACATATCTGGCATCATGGAAGAGGTTCTGAATAAGTGTCCGGGTGTTCGGACCCTAATGCATGAGAAATGGTAAGTAAACACCATAATTACATATTTGCCATCATGTAAGAGGTTCCGAATAAGTGTCCGAGTGTTCGAACCCTAATAGATGAGAAGTGGTAAGTAAACACATAATTACATATCTACCATCATGCAAGAGGATTCGAATAAGTGTCCGAGTTTTCGAACTGTAATGCATGAGAAATGGTAAGCGAACACCAAAATTAAATATCTACTATCATGCAAGTGGGTCCGAATAAGTGTCCCATTGTTCGAACCCTAATGTATGAGAAATGGTAAATATGCACCATAATTACATATCTACCATCATGCAAGAGGGTCCGAATATGTGTTTGTGTGTTCAAACCCTAATACATAAGAAATGGTAAATAAACACCATAATTACATATCTGCCATCATGCAAGAGGTTCTGAATAAGTGTACGAGTGTTCGGATCCTAATGCATGAGAAATGGTAAGTGAACACCATAATTACATACCTGCCATCATGCAAGAGGTTCTGAATATGTGTCTGAGTGTTCAAACCTTAATGTATGAGAAATGGTGAGGAAACAGCAAAATTACATATTTACTATCATGCAAGAGGGTCCGAATAAGTGTCCGATTGTTCGTACCCTAATGCATGAGAAACGGTAAGCAAACACCATAATTACATATCTGCCATCATGCAAGAGGGTTTGAATAAGTGTCGGAGTGTTCGCTCCCCAATGCATGAGAAATGGTAAGTAAACACCATAATTACATGTCTGCCATAATGCAAGAGGGTCCGAATATGTGTCCAAGAGTTTGAACTATAATGCATGGGAAATGGTAAATAAACACCATAATTACATATCTGTCATCACTTAAGAGGGTCCGAATGTGTTTCTGAGTGTTTGAGCCATAATGCATGAGAAACGGTAAGTAAACATCATAATTACATATCTTCCATCATGCAAGAGTGTGGGAATAAGTATCCCACTGTTCGAACCCTAATGCATGAGGAATGGTAAATAAACACCATAATTACATATCTCTCATCATGCAAGAGGGTTTGCATAAATGTTCGAGTTTTCGAACTCTAATGCATGAGAAATGGTAAGCAAACACCATAATTACATATCTGTCATCATGCAAGAGGGTCCGAAGAAATGTCCGAGTGTTCGGATCCTAATGCATGAGATATGGTAAAGAAACACCATAATTACATATCTGCCATGATGCAAGAGGGTCCGAACATGTGTTTGACTGTTCCAACCCAAATACATGAGAATTGGTAAGTAATCCCCATAATTACATATCTACCATCATGTAAGAGGGTCCGAATATGTGTATAAGTGTTCGAACCGAATGCATGAGAAATTGTAAGTAAACAACATAATTACATATCTGCCATCATGCAAGAGGGTCCGAATATGTGTCTAAGTGTTCGAACCCAAATACGTAAGAAATGGTAAGTAAACACCATAATTACATATCTCCTATCTCGCAAGAGGTTTTGAATAAGTGTCTGAGTGTTCGAACCCTAATACATGAAAAATGGGAAGTAATCCGTATAATTACTTATCTGCCATCATGCAAGAGGGTCCGAATAAGTGTCCGAGTGTTCGAACCCTAACGAGTCAGAAATGGTTATTAAACCCCATAATTACATATCTGCCATATTGCAAGAGGGTCCGAATATGTGTCTGAGTGTTCAACGCCCAATACATAAGAAATGGTAACTAAACACCATAATTACATATTTGCCCTCATGCAAGAGGTTCCGAATAAGTGTCCGAGGGTTTGAACCCTAATGGATGAGAAATGGTAAGTAAACACCATAATTACATATCTGCCATCATGCAAGAGGTTCCGAATATGTGTCTGAGTGTTTGAACCCTAATCCATGAGAAATGGTAAGCAAGTACCATAATTGCATATCTGTCATCATGCAAGAGGGTCCGAATAAGTGTCAGAGTGTTCGAACCCTAATGCATGAGAAATGGTAAGCAGACACCATAATTACATATCTGTCATCATGCAAGTGGTTCTGAATATGTGTCTGAGTGTTCGAACCCTAATGCATGTGAAATGGTAAGTAAACACCATAATTACATATTTGCCATCATGTAAGAGGTTCCGAATAAGTGTCCGAGTGTTCGAACCTAATAGATGAGAAATGGTAAGTAAACACCATAATTACATATCTACCATCATACAAGAGGATTCGAATAAGTGTCCGAGTTTTCGAACAGTAATGCATGAGAAATGGTAAGCAAACACCAAAATTAAATATCTACTATCATGCAAGAGGGTCCGAATAAGTGTCCCATTGTTCGAACCCTAATGCATGAGAAACGGTTAGTAAGCACCATAATTACATATCTACCAACATACAAGAGGGTCCGAATATGTGTTTGATTGTTCGAATCCTAATACATAAGAAATGGTAAATAAACACCATAATTACATATCTGCCATCATGCAAGAGGTTCCGAATAATTGTCCGAGTGTTCGGATCCTAATGCATGAGAAATGGTAAGTAAACACCATAATTACATACCTGCCATCATGCAAGAGGTTCTGAATATGTGTCTGAGTGTTCGAACCTTAATGTATGCGAAATGGTGAGCAAACACCAAAATTACATATTTACTATCATGCAAGAGGGTCCAAATAAGTGTCCGATTGTTCGAACCCTAATGCATGAGAAACGGTAAGCAAACACCATAATCACATATCTGCCATCATGCAAGAGGGTTTGAATAAGTGTCCGAGTGTTCGCTCCCCATTGCATGAGAAATGGTAAGTAAACACCATAATTACATGTCTGCCACAATGCAAGAGGGTCCGAATATGGGTCCTAGTGTTCGAACTATAATGCATGAGAAATGGTAAATAAACACCATAATTACATATCTGCCATCACTTAAGAGGGTCCGAATATGTTTCTTAGTGTTTGAGCCATAATGCATGAGAAACGGTAAGTAAACATCATAATTACATATCTTCCATCACGCAAGAGTGTGGGAATAAGTGTCCCACTGTTCGAACCCTAATGCATGAGGAATGGTAAATAAACACCACAATTACATATCTCTCATCATGCAAGAGGGTCTGCATAAATGTTCGAGTTTTCGAGCTCTAATGTATGAGAAATGGTAAGCAAACACCATAATTCCATATCTGTCATCATGCAAGAGGGTCTGAAGAAATATCCGAGTGTTCGGATCCTAATGCATGAGATATGGTAAAGAAACACCATAATTACATATCTACCATGATGCAAGAGGGTCTGAACATGTGTTTGACTGTTCCAACCCAAATACATGAGAATTGGTAAGTAATCCCCATAATTACATATCTACCATCATGTAAGAGGGTCCGAATATGTGTATAAGTGTTCGAACCGAATGCATGAGAAATTGTAAGTAAACAACATAATTACATATCTGCCATCATGCAAGAGGGTCCGAACAGCGGGGGCTCCTGGGGTACAAAACTCCCGGCATACGGTGCGGCTGGAGGTGAAGCTGACATTCCGTAGGCGAGATCCGCCACAGACCTTTGGAGATCACCTATCATCCCCATCAGTTCAAATGTAGTAGGCTCGCGAGCCTGGTATAACTGCGAAGCCCAACCCGGGTGCACAACAGGCGACCTAGGTGGATGTGACACATCAATGCTGGCCTCACCTTGCAGGGTGATCCCCTGCTCTAATGCAGTTGTCATAACTACGATCTCTTCTGAATTCTGCGTCATCATAAGCCTTGCCGCGGCAAGGGGGACACTGGCTATTCTGTACCGGCTCTTGGACACTCTGAACTGAAAGGAGAAACAAACAGCATTTCAGCCCAAACAGATCAAACACGGGTGTAGCTGAACAACTGTACTCTACTGCTGATCACTGTTCCCAGAAATCACTGTCCCAAAAAACAACCTGATACCCGCAGATAACTGATTCTCATAACTGACACTGATACTGATGTCCTCAGGTCTGATACTCAAACTTGCAAACTGATATATACTTTCCCTGTAGAAATACACTCTAAAAGCACATAGCAGGTAAAGAGAGCCAAAACACCCCTATGTTGGGGTAGGGTTTCCCTGTCCTATTTTGTCAGGTAGCTAGGGTTCACTATGCACGCAGCAGTTCTCAAACAACCTAACATCGGGTAAGCAGCCTGTCCTAATTTGGAATGGTCACTACGGATCGAATATGCACTAGTCGAATGGTCGAAAGGGTGCCCCGGTAAACCGGGTTTGTTCCCATGCTGTCACGAGCCATAACCGGTCAGCCTTATGGTCATGCCTTGACAAAGACAAGCCTCCGGCAAAACGTTCAGGAATGGCAGATGGCAAACACTGTTCTAGGCGCACCAATGCAAATGCAATGCAAAGAGACACATATATGAAGTTAAAATGGATATCACGAGTTCGAGTCAAGCTCTCTAATCTCCTCAGCAGAGTCGCCAGAAACTGTAGGCGCGCGGCCACAGTTCGGACTCGATTTTTGTCACGGTTCTAAATCTGAACCAAAGAGTCCAAATCCGGAAAATATGAATATTTGAAAGAAGTAGACACATGGACACTTTGCCAGAATACAGAGTCGCACCTAAATATATTTTATGGGGGAATTAGGAAACCCTGACTCGGTGCCGAAGGCACATGTCCGTCATTCACTGGAGTGTGCTCGGCTCGGGAGCTTGGGTGATCGGGAAGGTCAGCTAAGAGCACCCCTTTCGCCCGGTCGAAGACGCCTCTACTAACCATGATCCGATTTCGAAAAGGTTATGTGTTCTTATTCCATTTATTAGCCAGAATTACTATTTATGCGCGCAGCAAACAAGTATAAGACTAGATTGCCTAATTTGGAAATAAGCATTGCATATCCGTTTGTTTTAAAAACACTTTGATTTGCTACTCGCAAGTAGGCTAAAATACGGATTTCAACGAGTTTCTCCAACTCAAAAATCTAACTTTACCCACAGGCATTCAAACAATTTATCACATAAGCATCTAGCCACATGGTAAACATGCTGTCATGGCAACACTCACACGCATGCGGGATGCTAAAGCATAAATACTTACATCGTACTCCGTGCCAAAACAATAAACTAGTTAGCAAAACATGCTCCTAGTTCATGTTAAGAATGGCTAATGTATCGCATGCAAAAATGTAATCTAGACAGGCTCGGCTAACCTAAACATGGCATGTGAAATGCGATCAACTATCACATATTCAGTTTTGAATTTGAAGTACAAATGCAGTTAGCGTGATGTACCGAGCCTGATGATGCAATACAAATGCATGAATGCACGCATGCATTGCATAAAGGTATGCTAACTTAAAATATGCCCTAGTCTACCATCATAAGCAGGTAAATAAAAGGGAAGAAAGAAGTGGGGATTGGAAGACATACACACACTCACGCACACTTATTACAGATTTGCCCTCGCTCGAGGATTACAAATAAATATTACAGTCCAAATAATAAGCAAATATAAAATTATTACAGAATTTCTAATTTGCTTAGTAGGAAAGAATAAAAGAAAGGAAAGGGATGGCCGCAGCCTCTGCCTCGGGATGCGCGAATGATGCATGTTCGAAACCCGGCTCCTGGAAAACAGGTACCACATCACTGTCACCTCTGGTTATACTGCCCTGCTTCTTGAAAATTTCCCAAGCCCCAGGACAGGTTCCTTGCATGCTGCAGAGTACCACCGGCTAGGAGAAAATTCCCACCGGCAGTGCACAATCTCCATCGGCCGTTTTTGGATCATCGGCTGTTAACAGATTGCCGGCCGGCGAAGAATTATGCGGTCGGCAAAAACCTCCTGCAGAAGACAATTTTGACAGCAAACAGTGGACACGACAGTATGGCATGGATTTCAGGCATATGTAAGCATTGGTCATGCTTCCTATCATGTTTGAGCTCAGGGAAGCATGGCCCTCGATCCTCGAGCCATCAATGGTGCATGATAGCTCAAGGGATCAAATTTGCATTGATGTAAAGATGCATGCAACAAATATTATGAATGCAAGACCCTATCATGTTAGAGTCAAGGGGATGGCCGGAGGTTGAGACGTGTTTTGTCACTTGAAGTACAAACACTCCTCGCCCCTCGAGTTTGTTTGAACCCCAAACCAAACAATGGAATGCATGTATACAAGCTTGACTTAAAGATGCAACATGAAGTTAAAATGCAAAACATGCAAATGCAATGCAAACAAACATGCAAAGGTGACTGTATTAAGCATGCAAATGCGATTACAATGCAACCTAAAATGAGATGCAAACATGGCACAATGCAAGCAATATAACTAGAGGCAACAATTCAAACATGTAGCCATAAACAAGGTGGATTTAGGCTGAAATGGGAGGCCTCGGCACACCCCAAAACAGTGGCCAAAGATGCAAAGTAATGGACAATCAAGCATGCGAAGCATACACACTAATAGGCCAAAGTTAAGGCACAACAAAGGAGCATTACTATCCCTACCCAAGCCAACATGGTATGATATGCAACCAAAACGGAGTTGAATACATTGAAATCACCCTAAACCCAATGAATATGGCAACCTTGAAGGCTCAAATACTTAGGCATGCATAACGTTCATTTCAAAGCATAAAAGGCACATCTTCTAAGCATGAAAGGAACGATGAATGCAAGCATGCTAGCATGATTTGGGACTGAAATGACATGGCAAACAACTTCAACTCATCAAAGTAGACCACTAAGCATACTTAGACTCATACACTTGAGGGCTCACAAGCCAAAATGCATAGCAGAACCATAACAAACATGTCAAACATGACCAAATTGATAACCAACAGACTTAAGCAAAAAACAATGCTAAAAACTTTATAGTGCCAAACCAAAATCATGCTCAAATGATGTTTACAACATGGCACTCTTAAGCCAAATAATGGGATTTCAAAGCAAGTATGTTATTCATGTAAAAGGCCAATAACCCAACATAGGCAGAAGGTATAACATGATCCAAAACAGCCCAAAAACCTCTGAAAAACAGTCATAAACAACTGAGCATACATGCACCATATTAAGCCAAAATGAGGACAAAAGAGGACCAAGGGAGAGGGGTGTCCCTCCCTATGCAAGACTTCAAAATCCCTTCTTCACCACTGAAAATCCACTGGATTTCAGTGGTGAGAAGCCAAGACACAAGATGACCAAAAGCTTACAAAGATGGTACAAAAAAGGGGCCAAACAAGGCCTAATAAGGTGAGTTTGCACTCAAACCACAAAAAACCTTAATGAAATTCTAAACATGAAAATGTAAGCATTTTTATTTATACACAAAAGCTAAATCACAAGCAAGATAGGTAAAAAACTATTGCAAGTTTGGGGAAACTAAAGTACTGCTCACCTTGAAGATCCTTTGAAGACAAATGGTCCACCCCTTATTTTGATCAAATTCAGTCCAAAAACTCAAGAACAACCCCCAAGTCCCTCAATTCTCGGGACTGGTGAAATAAGTGTTGTATTGGTGCAAAAGTAAGGTAAAAACACACTTTAGGCAAGAAACACACACAAAGGAGGAGAGAGAGGGAGAATAGAGAGATGATCTATAAATAGAACCTCTGGTTTTTGCTTCCAAGTCTCTAACCTAGAGCAAGAGGAGGCTTGTCCTCTTATAGAACTCCTCTTGCAAAGGCTTATACAAACAGCTGTTAGAGGAGATCCCTCCATACACGTGTATGGAGGGAGGCAGAGTTGGTGACGACTATCACAGCTGGCACAAAATATCTACATAAAGTAGATGAACAGTGGTCGGTTGCCCAAAAAATGTCATTTTGACAAAATTTAGTGACCGACCGGCACAAAAAGTGCCGACCGGCAATTACATGCTGGTGGCAGCAAAAACCAGCCGGTGGCCTCTAGCCACTGCCCGGTGGTATGTGGGGATGCCTCAGAAGGCATTCCCTACCCCTTCAAGCAAACACAAGTGTTTGGTGTGAAACCAGACACTAAACGGTTGAGTTCGGAGATCCTGACGCAAGGCGCGCGCAGCCAGAGACCTCGGACCTCCAAAAGAACACAAACATGGATAATCACCGAGTGTTCAAACGGTGACGTCCAAGTCTTGAGGACGGTCAAAAATGGGGTGTCTACAAAATGTTCCGAATATGTGTCTGAGTGTTTGAACCCTAATCCATGAGAAATGGTAAGCAAGTACCATAATTGCATATCTGTCATCATGCAAGAGGGTCGAATAAGTGTCCGATTGTTCAACCTCATTGCATGAGAAATGGTAAGTAAACACAATAATTACATATCTGCCCTCATGCAAGACGGTCAGAATAGTGTCAGAGTGTTCGAACCAATGACATGAGAAATGATAAGTAATAACACCCTCAATTACATATCTGTTCCATCATGCACAGCGGGTCCGAATATGTGTCAGAGTGTTTCGAAATCCTAATGCAGTGAGAAATGGTAAACAAACACATAATTACGATATCTGCAATCATGCAGAGGGTCAAATATGTGTATGGTGTTCGAACCAACATGCATCGAGAAAAGGGTAAAATAAACACCAAGTTACATATCTGCCATCATGCAAGAATTGCGGATATAAGTGTCGAGTGTTCGAACCCCAATGCATAGAAATTGGTAAAATAGACACTAATACATATCGATGCCATTCATGAAAAGGGGCCCGAATAAGATGTCCCAGTGTTTCGGACCCATATGCATTGAAAATGGTAAGCACACACGCATAATTACATATCTGCCATCATGCAAAGAGGGTCCGAAAAGGGTTCGAGTGTTCGAATCCTAATGCAATGAGAAGGTAAATAAAATACCAGAATTTACATATTGCCATCATTGCAACGAGGGTCCGAATTATGTGTCCTGACTGTTCAACCCTAATACATGAGAAAAATGTAAGTAAACACCATAATTACATATCATGCCATTGTGCAAAGCGTCTTAATATGTTCAAAGTGTTTCGGAAACCTAATACTATAAGAAATGGTAAGTAACACCATAAGTACATATTGCTATCTTGCAAGAGGTTTCGAAAAAGTGACCGAGTGTTCGAACCCTTAATGCATGAGAAATGTAGCAAACACCAAATTAAATATCTCCATCATGCAAAGGGTTGCTCGGGCGCATATTAGACCCTCTTGCATTATGCAGATATGTATTATGGTTTTCTTACCATTTTCTCATGCATTGGGGTGTCGGAAACACTCGGACACTTATTCTGACCCTCTTGCATGATGCAAATATGTATTATGGTGTTTACTACCCATTTCTACGCATTAGGGTTAACACTCGGACACGTTATTTCGGTCCTCTTGGCATTGATGGCAGATCGTGTGATTATGGTGTAATTTTTCCATGTGTCTCTTGTTTGGGCTCGAAACACTCAGACAAGTATATTTACCCTCTACTGAGTGACAAATATGTAATTATGATGTTTTTTACTTACCATTTCTCATGCACTTAGGATTTCGTAATGGAATTTTTCGACCTTGGACACATATTTTGGACTCCCTCTGCATGATGGCAGAATGTTAATTATGGTAATTTTCCTTTCATTTTTATGTATTGGGGTTCGAACACTACGAACATATTAGAAGTCTTGCAATGATGGCAGTATTGTAAATTATGGTATTTACTTCATTTCTCATTGCATTAGGGTTCAAACATCGGACATTATTCGGACCTCTTGCATTGATGGCAGATATGTATTTATGGTTGTTTATACCTTTTATTAGGTATTAGGGTTCGAAACTCAGACACATATTTGGACCTCTTGCATGATGCCAGAATGTAATTACGGTGTACTTACCATTTTCATGTATTAGGCTTCGAATACTCTCGACACTTATTCAGACCTCTTGAAATGATCGCAGAATGTAATTATGGGTTTATTTACTCATTTCTCATGTATTAGGGGTTCGAACACTCAGACACATATACGTACCCTCTTGCATGATGGTCAGATATGTAATTATGGTGTCTGTATAATTCTCTATTGCATTAGATTCCGAACATCGGACATTATTCGAATCTCTGCCGTGATGGCAGATATGTAATTATGGTGTTTATTACTATTTCTTATTGTTGGAGCCGGATAATTTGGAAGAGTCGAAGGTACTCTGGAGAGACAACTACTACACGACTGCTATCCTGAAATATCAGAATGCCGAATAATACGGATAGGCCAAGACAGACTAGAAATATGGAGCCGAGTAAATAATAGGATATTAGGAAAAGTGGCCTGGCCCCGAGGCCAGGGAACAAGTATAAATAAGGAGGACAGGATAGAGAGGTAGGTTAGAATCGTTTGTCCTTAACTCAAGAATACAAGCATTCTCGAGTGGTATGAAGACTAGACTTGTCCGTCGGATTGCTAATTTCCGACCCCCGACCGGAGTGTTTATTCCTTTTTAGGGACTATCAGCGATCACGAGCTCCCCCAGGATTAGAAGAGTAATTTCCAAACCACTTCTCTAAATTGCGCCGTCTATGGAATACTCAAACACATCCATGGCGGGCGCATGGAAAACCCTCCGATAGCCACTGATGAAACGACGCAATGAAACGACACTCACTCCATCAAAACATGCTTGGACGATGCATCCCTGTAAGACCGCTCTGAACTCGCCTACCCTCGACTCCAGAGCATGAAGTAATTGCAAGCAATCAGGAACAAGCAAGCAAAAGAACAAAGCTTGTGAGAACATGAGTCGCGAGAGACACGACGGTCTTCGTGAAGATTTGGCCTGGAAGTGGCGAAAGTCCAACAAGCTGTAACGCCTAATCCGGATCGATCTCGAAGGCAGTGTCGACAGACCTCGACTCGAGCTCGACGACGACACTGATAACGGCTCCGACTCGTTATCCTAGAGGCCCAGGAAGAAGGGGCAAACCTAAAAACTACCAATTCTCTGAATGAGTCCTGTTATACAGGCACAAGCGAAGAAGGCACAGTCGGAACGAAGATAAACATATCCCTTATGAAGATGGATTTGCAAAGGCAATGCTATCCAAGAAATTCAAAGCACGTCATTCCCCTTAATACGACAGCAAGACCCCACCGACCACATCCGCCCTACAAGCAAGCGTGCATTGCATGCAGTGACGAGGCCCCTCATGTGCCAAAATTCCCCAGCAGTTGAGGACCATTGGCTGCAGGTGGTATTATAAACTGGAGTGCTTTTGATCAAAACTTCCACCAAATTACAGATCCTTCAGGGCCAGATTCATCACTAACGAGGTCCATCTGAAACAAGCGACTATCTCTGGGCAATGCGACAGCCAGGAGAATACACTAAGGGCGTATTCGACACATATTGGGATGCTTTAATTTTGTTGAT
>NW_021024648.1:1504615-1524865 GCF_004153795.1 Camellia sinensis
CTCCCATAACATGACCAATCATAGCATGATTTAGACAAGTAAGAAACAGAATTTTTACAGGCAAAATAGGACTCCAAAAACCTCCTAATATGGCAACTAAAGATGGCTCCAAAGAGATGCGCGCACCAAGGCTCATATTTAGGCATAAAAGGGCACATCTTCTAAGCATGAAAGGAACGATGAATGCAAGCATGCTAGCATGATTTGGGGACTGAAATGACATGGCAAACAACTTCAACTCATCAAAGTAGACCAACTAAGGCATACTTATGACTCATACACTTGAGGGCTCACAAGCCAAAATGAATAGCAACCATAACAAACATGTCAAACATGACCAAATTGATAACCAACAGACTTTAAGCATGGAAAAAAAATGCTAAAAACTTCTTAGTGCCGAACCAAAATCATGCTTAAATGATGTGTTACAACATGGCACTCTTTAAGCCAAATAATGGGATTTCAAAGCAAGTATGTTATTCATGTAAAAGGCCAATAAACCCAACATAGGACAGAGGTATAACATGATCCAAAACACCCAAAAAACCTTTGAAAAGCAGTCATAAACAACTGAGCATACATGCTACCATATTAAGCCAAAAAATGAGGACAAAAGAGGGACCAAGGGAGAGGGGTGTCCCTCCCCTATGCAAGAATTCAAAATCCCTTCTTCAACACTGAAAATCCACTGGATTTCAGTGGTGAGAAGGCCAAGACACAAGAGTGACCAAAGCTTAACAAAGATGGTACAAAAAGGGGCCAAACAAGGCCTAATAAGGTGAGTTTGCACTCAAACCACAAAACAACCTTAATGAAAGTTCTAAAGCATGAAAATGTAAGCATTTTTTATGTTATACACAAAAGCTAAATCAGCAAGCAAGATAGGTAAAAAACTATTGCAAGTTTGGGGAAACTAAAGTGAACTGCTCACCCTTGAAGATCCTTTGAAGAACAAATGGTCCAGCCCTCTTATTTTGATCAAATTCAGTCCAAAAACTCAAGAATCAACCCCCCAAGTCCCTCAATCTCGGAGCTAGGTGTAATAGTGTGTGTATTGGTGCAAAAGTAAGGTAAAAACACACTTTTAGGCCAAGAAACACACACAAAGGAGGAGAGAGAGGGAGATATAGAGATAGGATGTATCTATATGTAGAACCTCTGGTTTTTGCTTCCAAGTCTCTAACCTAGAGCCAAGAGGAGAGCCATCCTCTTATAGAACTCCCTCTTGCAAAGCTTATACAACAAGCTTGCTTAGAGGGAGATCCCTCCATACACACGTGTATGGACGGAGGCAGAGTTGGTGCCAGCTATCACAGCTGGCACAAAATATCTACATAAAGTAGATGAACAGTGGTCGGTTGCCCAAAAATGTCATTTTGACAAAATTTAGTGCCGACCGGCAACAAAAAGTGCCGACCGGCAATATACATTGCTGGTGGCAGCAAAAACCAGCCGGTGGCCTCTAGCCACTGCCGGTGGTATGTGGGGATGCCTCAGAAGGCATTCCCTACCCCTTCAAGGCAAAACACAAGTGTTTGGTGTGAAACCAGACACTAAACGGTTGAGTTCGGAGATCCTGACGCAAGGCGCGCGAGCCGAGACCTCCGGGAACTCCAAAAGAACACAAACATGGATAATCACCGAGTGTTCAAACGGTGACGTCCAAGTCTTGAGGACGGTCAAAAATGGGGTGTCTACAAAGATGTTCCGAATATGTGTCTGAGTGTTTGAACCCTAATCCATGAGAAATGGTAAGCAAGTACCATAATTGCATATCTGTCATCATGCAAGAGGGTCCGAATAAGTGTCCGATTGTTCGAACCCTCATGCATGAGAAATGGTAAGTAAACACCAAAATTACATATCTGCCCTCATGCAAGAGGGTCCGAATAAGTGTCAGAGTGTTCGAACCCAAATGCATGAGAAATGATAAGTAAACACCATAATTACATATCTGTCATCATGCAAGCGGGTCCGAATATGTGTCAGAGTGTTCGAATCCTAATGGATGAGAAATGGTAAACAAGCACCATAATTACATATCTGCAATCGTGCAAGAGGGTCCAAATATGTGTATGAGTGTTCGAACCCAAATGCATGAGAAACGGTAAATAAACACCATAATTACATATCTGCCATCATGCAAGAATGTGCGGATAAGTGTCCGAGTGTTCGAACCCCAATGCATGAGAAATGGTAAATAGACAACATAATTACATATCTGCCATCATGAAAAAGGGGCCGAATAAATGTCCCAGTGTTCGGACCCTAATGCATGAGAAATGGTAAGCACACACCATAATTACATATCTGCCATCATGCAAGAGGGTCCGAATAAGGGTTCGAGTGTTCGAATCCTAATGCATGAGAAGTGGTAAATAAATACCAGAATTACATATCTGCCATCATGCAAGAGGGTCCGAATATGTGTCTGACTGTTCGAACCCTAATACATGAGAAATGGTAAGTAAACACCATAATTACATATCTGCCATTGTGCAAGAGCGTCTTAATATGTGTCTAAGTGTTCGAAACCTAATACATAAGAAATGGTAAGTAAACACCATAAGTACATATCTGCTATCTTGCAAGAGGTTTCGAATAAGTGACCGAGTGTTCGAACCCTAATGCATGAGAAATGGTAAGCAAACACCATAATTAAATATCTGCCATCATGCAAGAGGGTCTGCTCGGGCGCATATTTAGACCCTCTTGCATTATGGCAGATATGTAATTATGGTTTTTACTTACCATTTCTCATGCATTGGGGTTCGAACACTCGGACACTTATTCTGACCCTCTTGCATGATGGCAAATATGTATTATGGTGTTTACTTACCATTTCTCACGCATTAGGGTTCGAACACTCGGACACGTATTCGGTCCCTCTTGCATGATGGCAGATGTGTGATTATGGTGTATATTTTCCATTTCTCTTGTATTTGGGCTCGAACACTCAGACATATATTTGGACCCTCTTACATGATGACAAATATGTAATTATGATGTTTACTTACCATTTCTCATGCATTAGGGTTCGAACACTTGGACACATATTTGGACCCTCTTGCATGATGGCAGATATGTAATTATGGTATTTTCTTTCCATTTGTCATGCATTGGGGTTCGAACACTCCGACACATATTCAGAACGTCTTGCATGATGGCAGATATGTAATTATGGTATTTACTTACCACTTCTCATGCATTAGGGTTCAAACACTCGGACACTTATTCGGAACCTCTTGCATGATGGCAGATATGTAATTATGGTGTTTACTTACCTTTTATTAGGTATTAGGGTTCGAACACTCAGACACATATTTGGACCCTCTTGCATGATGGCAGAGATGTAATTACGGTGTTACTTACCATTTCTCATGTATTAGGGTTCGAATACTCGGACACTTATTCAGACCCTCTTGAATGATCGCAGATATGTAATTATGGTGTTTATTTACCATTTCTCATGTATTAGGGTTCGAACACTCAGACACATATTCGGACCCTCTTGCATGATGGCAGATATGTAATTATGGTGTCTGTTTATAATTTCTCATGCATTAGGATTCGAACACCCGGACACTTATTCGGAATCTCTTGCGTGATGGTAGATATGTAATTATGGTGTTTAGTTACCATTTCTTATTGTGGGAGCCGGATAATTGGAAGAGTCGGAAGCGTACTCTGGAAGACAGATACTACACGGCTCTATCCTGAATGATCAGAATGCCGAATAATACGGATAGGCCAAATAGATATTGAACTATGGAGCCGAGTAAATAATAGGATGATTAGTGAAAAGTGGCCCTGGCCCCGAGGCCAAGGGAACAAGTATAAATAAAGGAGCGACAGGATAAGAGAGGTAGGTTAGAATCGTTGTGCTTAACTTAGAATACAAGCATTCTCGAGTGTAGAGACTGACTTGTCCGTCGGAGTGCTAATTCTGGCACCCCCGACCGGAGTGTTTATTCCTTTTTAGGTGACTATCAGCGGATCACGAGCTCCCCCCAGGATTAGAAGAGTATTTCCAAACCACTTCTCTACAATTGGCGCCGTCTATGGGAGATACTCAAACACATCCATGGCGGGCGCAATGGAAAACCCTCCGATAGCCACTGATGAAACGACGCAATGAAACGACCTCACTCCATCAAACATGCTTGGACCGGATGCCATCCCTGTAAGACGCGCTCTGAACTTCGCCTCACCCTCGACTCCAGAGCATGAAGTAATGCAAGCAATCATGGAACAAGCAAAGCAAAACGAACAAAGCTTGGAGAACATGATCGCGGAGAACGAACGTCTTCGTGAAGATTTGGCCTTGGAAGTGGCGAAGTCCAAACAAGCTGTACGCCTAATCCGGATCGATCTCCGAAGGCAGGTGGTCGACGACCTCGACCTCGAGCTCGACAAGACGACACTGATAACGGCTCCGACTCGTTATCCCTAGAGCCCAGGAAGAAGGGGCAACCTAAAACTACCAATTCTTCTGAAGAAAGTCCCTGTATAAGGCACAAGCGAAGAAGGCACAGTTCGGACGAAGATAAACATGATCCCTTCATAAGATGGATTGCAAAGGCAATGCTATCCAAGAAATTCAAAGCACCGTCATTCACCTTATACGACAGCAAATCAGACCCCACCGACCACATCCGCCACTACAAGCAAGCCGTGACATTGCATGCAGTTGACGAGGCCCTCATGTGCCAAATATTCCCCAGCAGTTTGAGACCATTGGCTGTCAGGTGGTATTATAAACTGGAGCTGGCTTTGATCAAAACTTTCCACCAATTACAGAAATCCTTCAGGGCCAGATTCATCACTAACGAGGTCCATCTGAAACAAGCCGACTCTCTCTGGGCAATGCAGATCCAGCCAGGAGAAACACTAAGGGCGTATTCGACACGATATTGGGAGTGCTTTAATTTTGTTGATGACGCATGCAACGACTCAATGGCCATTACCGCCTTCAAAATGGGATTACACCCAGACAGTGTCCTCTGCAGTTCCCTGACAAGAAGGCCCCCCAAAAAAGTCTGGGCATTGATGAAGAAAGTTGAGGAATACTGCAAAGTGGAAGACGACGCCTTGCGGGTTAAAGCTGGACAAATGGCCAACAAAACGGTCCCTCCTGAAATTACGCAGCTAATAAGTTTCGTACCACCTCAGAGTCCTGAACCACCGCAATAAGCTAAACGAGACAAGAAACGGGATTCTCGTTGATCAAGCGATCAATGCTCACACCGAGCAAATGAGCAACTGCAGGTCGATAGCAGGCGCACAAAGCGCACTGACAAGAAATATACGGAGCTATCAGAGCCAATCAGCTCAGTTATGTCCAAAATCCAACATCTTCTGTTATTCAAATGGCCGTCCAAAATGGTTGGACCCCCTGACACGAGAAGGTGGGACAGGCGGTGTGAATATCACAAAGATCACGGTCATAATACGGACAGTTGCTATGCTTTGAAAGACCACATTGAGGAATTGGTCCAAGAGGGTCGGCTCCAGCAACATGTCCGAAAGAGCGCAATCAAAATAGTTGCCCTTCGACAGGACTCACCTCCGCTCGGCATTATTAATATGATATACAGCCTTCCAACGCCACGTACCGTACACGCAATTCAGTCAGCCCCCCAGAGGCAACGCACACCAACAAAACCGCCCCACGAAGCTCCGAGTATTACCTTTGACGATTCCGATCTTATTAGCGTAACACTTCTCCATATTGATCCATTGGTCGTTGAACTACACGTAAATCGATTTACCGTTGAACGCGTCCTCATAGACCAGGGGAACACTTCGGAGGTTATGTATTACGAGACCTTCATCAAACTCGGCTTCAAAAAATCAGACCTATCTCCGGCTCCTCATCCATTATTCGGCTTCAACGCAAATCTAGAGTACCCATTGGGGAAAATCACACTTCCCGTTCGAGCGGGCTCCCAAACAGTGGATGTGGAATTCTTGGTCGTCAAGCTCCCTTCGCCGTATAATCTCATCATGGGGCAAACTTGGTTGTATCGTATTCAGGCCGTGCCAAGCACCTATCATCAGTTGTTACGCTTCCCGACCGAACACGGCATTGAGCAGATCTGTGGTTCCCGGTAATCTGCCCAAGCATGTTATCTCCTTTCTAGAAAGACACCAACGGAGTCGCAGGTCAACTCCACTGAAGTGCCGAATCGAAACAGCCTCAACGACGTCGGACGACTCCCTAGCGAAAAGCCACGGAAGCTCTAGGCGATACCAGCGACAGCTTGCCAGGACGTATGATCAACGCGTTCAGCCGCGCCGTTACACGCCGGGAAAATTGCTCTTGAAGGTATTTCCGGATGATAGGAGACTGGTTGATGGAAAATTAGGTACGCGACATTGCTCCTAAAGCACTCACGAAAATTTTGTCATCAAACCCGACTTGTGGGGAATGATCCTAGTTCTAAATGATTCGCCATGTACACATTCCACCTTTGTAATGGAAGGATTCTTGTTCATAAGCTGGATTCTTATTTAAAATAGCGCTCCAACGAAAAAGCCTCCGAATTCGGAGTGCCCTTCGTGGATATCACAATTGGCCAAAAAGACTCTGAATTCGGAGTCCCATCGGCGCATGATATCTTTGGGATGATAAAGCATCCAAATTTAGAGCGCCCTTCGTGGATGTCACGATTGGCCAAAAGGTCTCCGGATTCGGAGCCCCATATGCACATGACGTCTTTGGGCCGATTAAGCCTCCGGATTCGGAGCGCCCGTCGTGGATATCAATATTGGCCAAAATAAGTCTCCGAATTCGGAGCGCCCTTCATGGATATCACGAATGGCCAAAAAGTCTCTGGATTCGGAGTCCTATCGGCGCATGACGTCTTTGGGCTAATAAAGCCTCCGAATTCGGAGCGCCCTTCATGGATATCACGATTGGCCAAAAAGTCTTCGGATTAGGAGCCCCATCGGCGCATGACGCCTTTAGGCCGAAAAAGTCTCTGGATTAGGAGCCCCATCAGTGCATGACGTCTTTGGGCTGGTTAAGCCTCCGGATTCAGAGCACCCGTCGTGGATATCATTAGCCAAAATAAGTCTCTGAATTCGGAGCGCCCTTCGTGGATATCACGATTGGCCAAAAAGTCTTTGGATTCGGAGTCCCATCGGCACATGACGTCTTTGGGTCGATTAAGCCTCCAGATTCGGAGCGCTCGTCGTGGATATCACGATTGGCCAAAATAAGACTCTGAATTTGGAGCGCCCTTCGTGGATATCACGATTGGCCAAAAAGTCTCCGGATTCAGAGCCCCATCGGCGCATGACATCTTTGGGCCAAAAAAGTCTTCGGATTCGGAGCCCCATCGGCACATGACATCTTTGGGCCGATTAAGCCTCCAGATTCGGAGCGCCTATCGTCGAAATCACGATTGGCCAAAATAAGTCTCCGAATTCGGAGCGCCCTTCGTGGATATCATGATTGGCCAAAAAGTCTCCGGATTCAGAGCCCCATTGGCGTATTACGTCTTTGGGCTGATTAAGCCTCCGGATTCGGAGCGCCCGTCAGCGCATGACGTCTTTGGGCCAAAAAAGACTCCAGATTCGGAGCCCCATCGGCACATGACATCTTTGGGCTGAAAAAGCCTCTGGATTTGGAGCCCCATTGGCATAAGACGTCTTTAGCCGATAAAGCTTCCAAATTCGGCTAACCAGATAGTGCCACCGGGCGACGCTCAAGGGCCAAGTAATATTCCGAATTCTTAGCGCCCCCCAGAATGAAAACATTTACACATCAAGGCAGGGATATGTAGGTTGAGCCAGTACAACGGCATGAACGAGATAAAACGTGCCAGCATTCAAAATAAGATGCTTAATTAAGCATATAAAAATTCAGAATGAGATAAACTTTTAAAATAAAACATTTTATTCGATTAAACAGTAATTACAAAAACGTAATCCGCGTTCGAAGTATTACAATATCTATTCTCATACGGCGTTACGTTGGTATGACAACAGTGCCGAATCAACGCCTGCTGATCGGATAGCATCCGCAACTTGAAATGCCTTGATCTGACCATGCTTGAATCCATGATGTTCACACCGGCGAGACAATCACTCTCGAGGTGGAGAGCTTCGACACCATAGACAACATCAAGGCCAAGATCCAGGACAAGAAAGGAATTCCCCACAAAAACAGTAATACTCAACGGTCGCGGTGCTACCTTGGCCTCATTTCTCGGTGGCGGTTGCGGAGAACTCCCCCATTGCTGTTTCTCCCTTTGGGTCGATCTGCTTCGACGACTTAGAGGCTGACGTTTTTTCCATTTTTTGAACGTCCTACCTCCCGCGTGAGTGGGTTCTCTGCTGCGATTCATTACAATGTTAAGCTCAGCCAAAGTCCAAGTTTCTTCTCTGCTACTGAAGAAAACTCCATTTGACATTCACACTTATCTAACCCCACGCAACAAAATCATTTTAAATCGAGTCTGAACACAGTAAGCGAAGTTACTAGAGCGAAAAGTCCGAGGCAATTTATTTCTAAATCCTTGCAGCGACCCCGAGGCGATTTCATTAACGCAACCCTAAAAGACGAACGCCGAGCAATATTGGCCACAACCACTCCACGTACTAATTTTTGGCTTTTTTGGAGTTAAAATGGCCTAATTATATAAACATTGGGCCGATTAGGCCTCCGGATTCGGAGCGCCCATCGTGGATATCACTATTGGCCAAAATAAGTCTCCGAATTCGGAGCGCCCTTCATGGATATCACGAATGGCCAAAAAGTCTCTGGATTCGGAGTCACATCGGCGCATGACGTCTTTGGACCGAAAAAGCCTCCGGATTGGGAGCCCCATTGGCGCATGACGCCTTTGGGCTGATTAAGCCTCCTCCGGCTCCTCATCCATTATTCGACTTCAACGCAAATCCAGAGTACCCGTTGGGGAAAATCACACTTCCCGTTCGAGCGGGCTCCCAAACAGTGGATGTGGAATTCTTGGTCGTCAAGCTCCCTTCGCCGTATAATCTCATCATGGGGCGAACTTGGTTGCATCGTATTCAGGCCGTGCCAAGCACCTATCATCAGCTGTTACGCTTCCCGACCGAACACGGCATTGAGCAGATCTGTGGTTCCCGGTAATCTGCCCAAGCATGTTATCTCCTTTCTAGAAAGACACCAACGGAGTCGCAGGTCAACTCCACTGAAGTGCCGAATCGAAACAGCCTCGACGACGTCGGATGACTTCCTAGCGAAAAGCCATGAAAGCTCTAGGCGATACCAGCGACAGCTTGCCAGGACGTATGATCAACGCATTCAGCCGCGCCGTTACACGCCGGGAAAATTGCTCCTGAAGGTATTTTCGGATGATAGGAGACTGGTTGATGGAAAATTAGGTACGCGGCATTGCTCCTGAAGCACTCACGAAAATTTTGTCATCAAACCCGACTTGTGGGGAATGATCCTAGTTCTAAATGATTCGCTATGTACACATTCCACCTTTGTAATGGAAGGATTCTTGTTCATAAGCTGGATTCTTATTTAAAATAGCGCTGCAACGAAAGAGCCTCCGAATTCGGAGTGCCCTTCGTGGATATCACAATTGGCCAAAAAGACTCTGAATTCGGAGCCCCATCGGCGCATGATGTCTTTGGGCTGATAAAGCATCCAAATTTAGAGCGCCCTTCGTGGATATCACGATTGGCCAAAAAGTCTCCGGATTCGGAGCCCCATATGCGCATGACATCTTTGGGCCGATTAGGCCTCCGGATTCGGAGCGCCCATCGTGGATATCACTATTGGCCAAAATAAGTCTCCGAATTCGGAGCGCCCTTCATGGATATCACGAATGGCCAAAAAGTCTCTGGATTCGGAGTCACATCGGCGCATGACGTCTTTGGGCTAATAAAGCCTCCGAATTCGGAGCGCCCTTCGTGGATATCACGATTGGCCAAAAAGTCTCCGGATTCGGAGCCCCATCGGCGCATGACGCCTTCGGGCCGATAAAGTCTCCGGATTAGGAGCCCCATCAGTGCATGACGTCTTTGGGCTGATTAAGCCTCCGGATTCAGAGCGCCCGTCGTGGATATCACGATTAGCCAAAATAAGTCTCTGAATTTGGAGCGCCCTTCGTGGATATCACGATTGGCCAAAAATTCTTCGGATTCGGAGTCCCATCGGCACATGACGTCTTTGGGTCGATTAAGCCTCCAGATTCGGAGCGCTCGTCGTGGATATCACGATTGGCCAAAATAAGACTCTGAATTTAGAGTGCCCTTCGTGGATATCACGATTGGCCAAAAAGTCTCCGGATTTAGAGCCCCATCGGCGCATGACGTCTTTGGGCCAAAAAAGTCTCCGGATTCGGAACCTCATCGGCACATGACGTCTTCGGGCCGATTAAAGCCTCCAGGTTCGGAGCGCCTGTCGTCGACATCACGATTGGCCAAAATAAGTCTCCGAATTCGGAGCGCCCTTCGTGGATATCATGATTGGCCAAAAAGTCTCCGGATTCAGAGCCCCATCGGCGTATTACATCTTTGGGCTGATTAAGCCTCCGGATTCGGAGCGCCCGTCAGCGCATGACGTCTTTGGGCCGAAAAAGACTCCGGATTCGGAGCCCCATCGGCGCATGACATCTTTGGGCCGAAAAAGTCTCTGGATTTGGAGCCCCGTTGGCATAAGACGTCTTTGGCCGATAAAGCTTCCAAATTCGGCTAACCAGATAGTGCCACCGGGCGACGCTCAAGGGCCAAGTAATATTCCGAATTCTTAGCGCCCCCCAGAATGAAAACATTTACACATCAAGGCAGGGATATGTAGGTTCACCCAGTACAACGGCATGAACAAGATAAAACGTGCCAGCATTGAAAATAAGATGCTTAATTAAGCATATAAAAATTCAGAATGAGATAAACTTTTAAAATAAAACATTTTATTCGATTAAACAGTAATTACAAAAACGTAATCCGCGTTCGAAGTATTACAATATCTATTCTCATACGGCGTCACGTTGGTACGACAACAGTGCCGAATCAACGTCCGCTGATCGGATAGCATCCGCAAGTTGAAATGCCTTGATCAGACCATGCTTGAATCCATGATGTTCACACCGGCGAGACAATCACTCTCAAGGTGGAGAGCTTCGACACCATAGACAACATCAAGGCCAAGATCCAGGACAAGAAAGGAATTCCCCACAAAAACAGTAATACTCAACGGTCGCGGTGCTACCTTGGCCTCATTTCTCGGTGGCGGTTGCGGAGAACTCCCCTATTGCTGTTTCTCCCTTTGGGTCGATCTGCTTCGACGACTTAGAGGCTGACGTTTTTCCCATTTTTTGAACGTCCTACCTCCCGCGTGAGTGGGTTCTCTGCTGCGATTCATTACAATGTTAAGCTCAGCCAAAGTCCAAGTTTCTTCTCTGCTGCTGAAGAAAACTCCATTTGACATTCACACTTATCTAACCCCACGCAACAAAATCATTTTAAATCGAGTCTGAACACAGTAAGCAAAGTTACTAGAGTGAAAAGTCCGAGGCATTTATTTCTAAATCCTTGCATCGACCCCGAGGCGATTTCATTAACACAACCCCAAAAGACGGACACCGAGCGATATTGGCCACAGCCACTCCATGTACTAATTTTTGGCTCTTTTGGAGTTAAAATGGCCTAATTATATAAACAAGAATTATGGATGGGCTGACTGTCTCCGGATTTAGAGCCCCTAGTGCATGACACCTTTGTGCCGGTTAAGCCTTCGAATTTGGAGCCTTATCGGCGCAATGGACCGTGCGCGACACATGCCAAATATATATTTAATGAAGAATGCTCATGCCAAGCTGGTATATAATCATTCGGAATTAAAATGCCTAGTTGACTCGGGCCGGTCAATGTTTATACAATGAAACACATGCAAACACGTTTGTGCCGAATGCAAATTACAATGAAACATTTTATTCAATCAGGCAATAATTACATAGTTATGAACGCGATTTGTGTTCGAACATTACATTGAGTATTTTTACACGACATCGCCCTCATCCTCTCTCCGCTCGACTTCAAAGGCGGAAAATGAAAAATGGTTACGTTGGTACAGTGGCAATGCCGAGTTGACGCCCGCTGCTCGGAGAGCTTCTTCGGCCTGAAGCGCCTTTATCCAACGATGCTTAAATCCACGATTTCGCATCGGCAAACTTCCTCGGCGAGCTTTTCCCTGGTCTTCTGTATCCCTACTTTTTGGCCTCCGTGGAAGCCTTTTTCATAGGCCCTCCCCTTCGCGGATTCTATCGCGAACATGCTCGCTGTATCGCGATCGGCGAGCGCGGTACTGATAAGTCGCTGGGTGACCCTTTCTTCCATGATTGGGTTAGCCTATCCGATGGGTTGTGCCTGAACGGCCTTGACCTTCCTTAGCTCAGGCTTAGTCGCTTCTGCGCGAGCCTCCAAGCTTCGTATGCGTTCATTCCTCTTCTCTATTTCTCGGCAGGCAGCACAGAGACACATGCCGATTCCGTAGGCGGTGTAGAGCCCCTTTACCACACCGTGAATGCCTTCACGAAACATTTCGAAGTCCTGCCAACCTACCATCGACTGCTGGACCTCAGAAGGAAAATTCTATTGAGCAAATTCGGCTGCCACACTTGAATCTCTAACGATCGAGTCCGCATCTGTCATGGGTCTATTCCCCACGAAGACTGCAAAACTCAATGGGCGTGGGTTCGCACCGGGCTCCCTTCCAGAACGGGGTTACGGGGATTTGCCCTATGGCTCCTTGTCCCTCCTAGGCGACCTACTTCGACAACGAGGAGATTCACGTCTCTTTCGATCCCTCGAAATCCTACCTCCCACGCGCGAAGGTTCACCACTTCGATTCATGTCTCCTCCCAGCTCAGCTAGCGTCCTCGTTTCCCCTTTGCTGTTAAAGAAGATTGTATTCGACATTCGCACTTGTATATTCTTCATCAAAGACCTAGACTGAGTTGCTCACTGAGCACATAGATAGAACCTTCATTCATTTATTCCCTACGAGGGCAGCGCCACCGAGGCAATCTCATTAATATCGAAACCTCAATAGCCCTACGCCGGCCGAGTTGTGCCCCCATCAAACACTGTTATTCAACAGTCTTAACTTCTGCAAGGGCAAATTCATGAACCAGCTGGGGCAAGGGCAGATTCCTCAATCTATTCGGCTTAAGTGCCGCAGCCGCTTCACGAATCGACTCATCAATATTGTCTAATTCGGCGTTTAATGATCACGAACCAGCTGGGGCAAAGGCAGATTCATCAATCTATTCGGCTTGAGTGTCGCAGCCGCTTCACGAATCGACTCATCAATATTGTCTAATTTGGCGTTTAATGTCCATGAACCAGCTGGGGCAAGGCGGATTCATCAATCTATTCGGCTTGAGTGTCGCAGCCGCTTCATGAATCGATTTACTAGTCCTATTCGGCACCAAGAGTCAATTTACTTTTTCGGATAAATTAAAGTTTAACTAATATAATTGCCAAGATTACACTACTATCCAATCGATAGTTACAAGGCACAACAGACAATAATCATTTTATCCAAAGTAGTGGAAGGCAAAACTCTTCATTAACATCAAAAGCTGCGTACAAGTAATAGTGAAACGGGAAGGAAATTTTCATTAATAAATTGAGCACATATAATAACTAATTTATACATGAAAATTACCTTGAACTAACAAGAATCCACTAAACAAAAACATACATTGAAATTGAAGATACCTAATAAAACTAGAATGTCTCCCAGATCAATCCTCGAGATCAGACTCAAGTGGCTCAACGTCCACTTGCTCGTATGGAATTGGCAAGGCTAATGTAACTCCAGTGGCAGCAAGGGCTTTGAGCCACCCATGTTTGAATCCCCGATTCTCGAATTTGGGGACCTCATCTACGTATTCCTCAAGGCGGCGCTCCTCCTAGCCTTTAGTGCCGTAGAAGCTTCAGATTCGGCTTTTTCCTTGGCCGCCTTCAATTCTTTTAACTCGACCTCTGCCTTGGAAAGTGCCTCATGGGCTAACTTGAGCGACTCCTCACTCGCGTTCGCCCTATCCTTGGCTTCGGATCTGAGCTGGTCAGCAGTCCGAGCCCTCTCCTTTTCCGCTTCGGCTCGAGCACTTTCAATTACGGCTCTCATCGCCTCAAACTCGGCCCTGCTTCTTTCACCTTCAACTTCAAACTTTAAGCGGCCAATTCTTTCAATGGCATCACGCTGCCGGCAGTCGAGTTCGGCTATCCTTCAAACCGTCTGCAAAACAAGTTTGGATCACCACATCAAGCAAAATTGTATGCAAACCAAACCAAACGAGCAAAAAAGAAAGTATCTTATACATACCAGAAGGGTCGACTGGACAGCGAACGTTATAGCTACCAAATTCGGCTCTTCTCGAAAGGTGGCCTTGTCTGCCGGTAGCAAAACTAAGGCGGCCAAGCTCAACGCCACGGCTGGATCCTTCATGGTAGATGCGTAAGAGGAGATTGTTGTGTCTTCAATCTTTGCTTGAACAACGAAAGGGACAACCACGTCGAATTCCTCTAAGCGAGGCCGTTGGTCAGTAGGGCTATCCTCTGAGCCGGCCTCTCCCTCGTCAGAACATTTTTCACCCCGCTCTTTTGAAACCAGCCGTTCTTCCATAACCTGCTGTTCAGCCCCCTCCATCTCGGCCACAACAACTTGAGCCATTTCTTCTCCAGTAACCGGTTGTAAAGATTCAACAAGGGCAGGCTCAAAACGAGCGGCCTTTCGCTCGGCATTTCTCTTTCTCGCCATCTGCATGAGTTTTCCACTGCCATGCCTTCAGAAAAAGTACCGGGTAGATCTCCCAAGTTTGTAAAAATATCTCCGAAGGAAAACTCCGCTCGACCCGAAATGGACGGAGAGTTAGGCTGGTTAAGACCGGCTGCCGCAAACGCTGATTTCAAAGCTTCGTCAACCTCTTCGGCCTCCACAGCGAACACCGTTGATTCGGTAACTACTTCGACCACCGGCTCTAAGTCTTGCTCTGAATCAGAAGCTTTGAGACCAATTTGCTTGAGGGACTTGAAGCTGGGGAAGACAAGAGCCATAAGGTGTTGTTCGCTGGTTGGGATCGGAATGTCGTCTGCGGCCGAGAATGTAGTATAGGTAGGCTCGTACCGTAGGAGAATATGGGCGGCTCTACCTTGCTTATGTACGTTTAGATGGCCAAAGTACTTTAGTGCAGTCTTAATTTCTGCGAGGACTTCATCGTCAGCCGAGGTCATAATCCTCTTCAACTTATTGCCTGTAAAAACAAAGGGTTAGACTTCGAGAAAAAGCTGAATAAAAGAAAGATCAACAAACAAGGAGTTATACGGTAACCTGGTTCACCCCTCCGTCTGGGAATAGGGTCTAGGCGATCTTCGCCTTCGCCGAATTCCCAGTTGCCTCGGACATTCACCATTACATCATCAACTCGTTTGCCAGAGCTGGCAAGCATTGTTACCAAGTGATGGTCGGTGTCCTTAGCCCTGAGAAAATAGCGCCCGAGCCGACTGGAGGATTTGGCTAAAGCGTAGCAGTGCCGAATCGCCGAAATGCCAATGTTGATCCCGAGACGCCGGTTCAACTCTACGATTCCTAGTATAATTCGAAAAAAATTCACATTGGGTTGCGAAGGAATCAAACCCCAATAGCGGAGGACAGCCCTAAGAAATGGGTGTAGGGGAAAGCAAACTCCACCCTCCGCAATGGATATGAGAGGAAAGACAATTGTATTTTAGTCGTCCCTCTCCATATTAAGGGTATTGTTCGTTACTAAAGATAGATGGACAACATCGGGGATAGAGAAATGTCTTCGGAACCCAGAAATTCGACCCTCAGAAAGGTGGTCTTTCAAATGCTTAGCCATTCTGGTAAGGACCTGAGGATATTCTAAAATCAAAGATAAATACGAAAAGTGGGGTTGCAAAGAGAAGAGAAGAAAACTTACGAAATACAAAGGAGAAGACGGAGAGGTCGCAGAAAACGCGTTGGAGGAGAGACACCGACTGGCAATCCAGGAGGTTCAAATATTCGAAAAAGCATGCATTCGAAGGGACTCAAGTTTCAAATCGTAATAAATGCAAGAGAAGGACGAATGAGGGGGGAAAGTGTTATAGTGACCAAAAAGCATGTACGCGTTCTGATGCGCGTCGGGAAGAGGGTTAACCGCCGAATTTTTGACTGCCCAGACTAGAAGCCAAACACGCTGACTAACGGATGCTAGTGGGGTGTTTGGGGGGCAATTGTGGGAGCCGGATAATTGGAAGAGTCGGAAGCCTACACTGGCAGACAGATACTACACGGCTCTATCCTGCACGATCAGAATGCCGAATAATGCAGATTGGCCGAATAGATATTGAACTATGAAGTCGAGTAAATAAGAGGATGATGAGTGAAAAGTGGGTCTGGCCCCGAGGCCAAGGGAAGAAGTATAAATAAAGGAGCGATAGAATAAGAGAGGTAGGTGAGAATTGTTGTGCTTAACTTAGAATACAAGCATTCTTCAGTGTAGAGACTCACTTGTCCGTCAGAGTGCTAATTCCGGTACCCCCGACCAGAGAGTTTATTCCTTTTTAGGAGACTATCAGCGGATCACGAGCTCCCCCCAGGATGAGAAGAGCACTTCCAAACCACTTCTCCACACTTATGTATTAGGGTTCGAACACTCAGACACATATTCGGACCCTCTTGCATGATGGCAGATATGAAATTATGGTGTTTACTTACCATTTGTCATGCATTAGGGTTCGAACACTCGGATACGTATTCAGAGCCTTTTGCATGATGGCAGATATGTAATTATAGAGTTTACTTACCATTTCTCATGCATTAGGGTTCGAACACTCAGACACATATTCGGACCTTCTAGCATAATGACAGATATGTATCTATGGTGTTTATTTACCATTTCTCATGCATTAGGATTCGAACACTTGAACACTTATTCGGACCCTCTTGCATGATGGCAGATATGTAATTATGGTGTTTACTTACCATTTCCCATGCATTAGGGTTTGAACACTCGGACATTTATTCGAACCCTCTTGCATGATGGCAGATATGTAATTATGGTGTTTATTTGCCATTTCATATGCATTAGGGTTCGAACACTCAAATACTTATTCGCACACTCTTGCAGGACGGCAGATATGTAATTACAGTGTTCACTTTCCATTTCTAATGCATTAGGGTTCGAACACTCAGACACATATTCGGGCCCTCGTGCATGATGGCAGATATGTAGTTATGGTGTTTATTTACCATTTCTCACGCATTAGGGTTCAAACACCAGGACACATATTCGGACCCTCTTGTATGATGACAGATATGTAATTATGGTGTTTACTTACCATTTCAAATACATTGGGTTGGAACACTCGGACACTTATTCAGACTATCTCGCATGATGGCAGATATGTAAGTATGGTGTTAACTTTCCATTTCTCATGCATTAGGATTCGAACACTCGGTCACTCCTTTGAACCCTCTTGCATGATGGCAGATATGTAATTGTGGTTTTTGCTTGCCATTTCTCATGCATTAGGGTTCGAACACTCGGACATTTATTTGGACCCTCTTGTATGATAGCCGATATGTAATTACGGTGTTTATTTGCCATTTCTCATGCATTAGGGTTCGAACACTCAGACACTTATTCGCACACTCTTGCATGATGGCAGATATGTAATTAAGGTGTTTACTTACCATTTCAAATGCATTAGGGTTCGAACAGTCAGACACATATTCGGACCCTCTTGCATGATTGTAGATATATAATTATGGTGTTTATTTACCATTTCTTACGCATTAGGGTTCGAACACTCGGACACATATTCCGACCCTCTTGCATGATGGCAGCTATGTAATTATGGTGTTTACATACAATTTAAAATGCTTTGGGTTGGAACACTCGGACACTTATTCAGACTATCTCGCATGATGGCAGATATGTAATTATGGTTTTAACTTTCCATTTCTCATGCATTAGGATTCGAACAGTCGGTCACTTATTCGAACCCTCTTGCATGATGGCAGATATGTAATTATGGTGTTTGGTTACCATTTCTCTTGCATTAGGGTTCGAACACTCGGACATTTATTCAGACCCTCTCGGATGATGGCAGATATGTAATGATGGTGTTTCTTTGCCATTTGTCATGCATTAGGGTTCGAACACTAGAACACTTATTCGCACACTCTTGCATGATGGTAGATATATACTTATGGTGTTGATTTACCATTTTTCATGCATTAGGGTTCGAACACTCAGACACTTATTCAGACCCTCGAGCTTGATGGCAGATATGTTATTATGGTGTTTATTTACCATTTCTTATGCATTAGGGTTCGAACACTCAGATACATATTCGGTCCCTCTTGCATGATGGCATATATATAATTATGGTGTTTTCTTACAATTTCCCATGCATTAGGGTTCGAACAGTCGGACACTTATTCGGAACCTCTTGCACGATGGCAGATATGTAATTATGGTGTTTACTTACCATTCCTTATGTATTACGGTTCGAACACTCAGACAAATATTCGGACCCTCTTGCATGATGGTACATATGTAATTAATGTGTTTACTTACCATTTCTAATGCATTAGGGTTCGAACACTTGGACATTTATTCGGACCCTCTTGCATGATGGCAGATATGTAATAATGGCAGTTACTTACCATTTCTCATGTGTTAGGGTTCGAATAATCAGACACATATTCAGACCCTTTTGCATGATGGCAGATATGTAATTATGGTGTTTGCTTACCATTTCTCATGCATTAGGTTCGAACACTCGGACACTTATTCGCGCACTGTTGCATGATGGCAAATATCTAATTATGGTGTTTATTTACGGTTGCTAGGACATTTGGGTTCGAACACTCAGACACATATTCAAACCCTTTTACATAATGGCAGATATGTAATTATGGTGTTTGTTTACCATTTCTGATGCATTAGGGTTCGAACACTCGGACACATATTCGGACCGTCTTGCACGATGGCAGATATGTAATTATGGTATTTACTTACCATTTCTTATGCATTAGGGTTCGAACACTCGGACACTTATTCGAACCCCCTTGCATGCTGGCAGATATGTAATTATGCTATTTGCTTACCATTTCTCATGCATTAGGGTTCGAACACTCAAACACATATTTAGAACCTCTTGCATGATGGAAAATATGTAATTATTGTGTTTAGTTACCATTTCTCAAGCATTAGGGTGCGAACAGTGGGACACTTATTCGGAACCTCTTGCATAATGGCAGATATGTAATTATGATGTTTTCTTACCATTTCTTATGTATTAGGGTTCGAACTCTTGGACAATTATTTGGACCCGCTTGGATGATCGCAGATATGTAATTATGGTGTTTACTTACCATTTCTCATGTATTGGGGTTTGAGCACCCAGACATAGATTCAGACCGCCCTCATGATGGCAGATATCTAATTATGTTGTTTATTTACCAATTCTCATGCATTATGGTTCGAACACTGTAGACACCCCATTTTTGACCGTCCTCAAGACTTGGACGTCACCGTTTGAACACTCGGTGATCATCCATGTTTGTGTTCGTTTGGAGTTCCCGGAGGTCTCGGCTACGCGCCTTGTCTCAGGATCTCCGAACTCGACCGTTTAGTGTCTGGTTTTGCACCAAACACTTGTGTTTTGCCTTGGAAGGGCAGGGTAGGGCTTGTGGACCATCTCCACCCACCACCGGCAGTGGCCAGAGGCCACCGGCTGGTTTTTGCTGCCACCGGCCGGCACTATTTGTTGCCGGTCACCACTATTTAGTGCCGGCCGACACTCTTTTTGGCCAAGATGGCATTTTTGGCTGGCCAACTACTGTGCATCTACTTTTGCAGATATTTTAAGACAGCTTTCTTGCCTTTTGCTCCCCTCCATACACGTGTATGGAGGGATCTCCCTCTTATGAAGCTTGTCTTGTGAGCTTTACAAGACAAGAAGTGCCATATAGAGAGAGGTGGGGTCTCTTGGCTAGGAAGGTGAGACTTAAGATATTTTGAGAGCTTAGACAACCATTGTTAGGGTTTGAGTTCTAGGGTTAGGGTTAGATACACACTCTATCTCTCTTTCCTTCTCTTTTGTGCTCTTGTGTGTGTTTTAGTCCATACTATTGCACACAAGCACCTAGTGTTCCACCTTCCTCTTGGAACTGAGGTTCTAAAGGACTGATTTTGAAGTTTTGGTGTTGGATTCAAGCCAAGGAGG
>NW_021024648.1:1524890-1563637 GCF_004153795.1 Camellia sinensis
TAAAGTTTTAACTAATACAATTGCCAAGATTACACTGCTATCCAATCGATAGTTAAAGGCACAACAGACAATAATCATTTTATCCAAAGTAGTGGAAGGCAAACTCTTCATTAACATCAAAAGCTGCGTACAAGTAATAGTGAAACGGGAAGAAATTTTCATTAATAAATTGAGCATATATATAAACTAATTTATACATGAAAATTACCTTGAACTAACAAGAATCCACTAAACAAAAACATACATTGAAATTGAAGATACCTAATAAAACTAGAATGTCTCCCAGATCAATCTCGAGATCAGACTCAAGTGGCTCAACGTCCACTTGCTCGTATGGAATTGGCAAGGCCAATGTAACTCCAGTGGCAAGCAAGGGCTTTGACCACCCATGTTTGAATCCCGATTCTCGAATTTGGGGACCTCATCTACGTATTCCTCAAGGCGGCGGCTCTTCCTAGCCTTTAGTGCCGTAGAAGCTTCAGATTTTGGCTTTTTCCTTGGCCGCCTTCAATTTTCTAACTTGGCCTCTGCCTTGGAAAGTCCCCGGGCTAACTTGAGCGACTCCTCACTCGCATTCGCCTATCCTTGGCTTCGATCTGAGCTGGTTCAGCAGTCCGAGCCCCTCTTTTCGCTTCGGCTCGAGCACTTTCAATTACGGCTCTCATCGCCTCAAACTCGCCCTGCTTCTTTCACCTTCAACTTCAAACTTTAAGCGCGCCAATTCTTTCAATGGCATCACGCTGCGGCAGTTGAGTTCGCTTACCTTCAACCGTCTGCAAAACAAGTTTGGATCACCACATCAAAAAAATGTATGCAAACCAAACCAAACGAGCAAAAAGAAAGTATCTTATACATACCAGAAGGGTCGACTGGAAGCGAACGTTATAGCTACCAAATTTGGCTCTTCTCGAAAGGTGGCCTTGTCTGCGGTAGCAAAACTAAGGCGGCCAAGCTTCAACGCCACGGCTGGATCCTTCATGGTAGATGCTAAGAGGAGAATTGTCGTGTCTTCAATCTTGCTTGAACAACGAAAGGGACAACCACGTCGAATTCCTCTAAGCGAGGCCGTTGGTCAGTAGGGCTATCCTCTGAGCCGGCCTCTCCCTCGTCAGAACGTTTTTCACCTCGCTCTTTTGAAACCAGCCGTTCTTCCATAACCTGCTGTTCAGCCCCTCCATCTCGGCCACAACAAACTTGAGCCATTTCTTCTCCCAGTAACCGGTTGTAAAGATTCAACAAGGGCAGGCTCAAAATGAGCGCTCGGCTTTCTTTCGGCGGCCATTCGCTCGGCATTTCTCTTTTCTCGCCATCTGCATGAGTTTTCCACTGCCATGCCTTCAGAAAAAGTACTGGGTAGATCTCCCAAGTTTGTAAAAATATCTCCGAAGGAAAACTCCGCCCGACCCGAAGTGGACGGAGAGTTAGGCTGGTAAGACCGGCTGCCGCAAACGCTGATTTCAGAGCTTCGTCAACCTCTTCGGCCTCCACAGCGAACACCGTTGATTCGTAACTACTTCGACCACCGGCTCTAAGTCTTGCTCCGAATCAGAAGCTTTGAGACCAATTTGCTTGAGGGACTTGAAGCTGGGGAAGACAAGAGCCAGAGGTGTTGTTCGCTGGTTGGGATCGGAATGTGGTCCGCGGTCGAGAATGTAGTATAGGTAGGCTCGTACCGCAGGAGAATATGGGCGGCTCTACCTTGCTTATGTACGTTTAGACGGCCAAAGTACTTTAGTGCAGTCTTAATTTCTGCGAGGACTTCATCGTCAGCCGAGGTCATAATCCTCTTCAACTTATTGCTGTAAAAACAAAGGGTTAGACTTCGAGAAAAAGCTGAATAAAAGAAAGATCAACAAACAAGGAGTTATACGGTAACCTGGTTCACCCCTCCGTCTGGGAATAGGGTCTAGGCGATCTTCGCCTTCGCCGAATTCCCAGTTGCCTCGGACATTCACCATTACATCATCAAACTCGTTTGCCAGAGCTGGCAAGCATTGTTACCAAGTGATGGTCGGTGTCCTTAGCCTGAGAAAATAGCGCCCGAGCCGACTGGAGGATTTGGCTAAAGCGTAGCAGTGCCGAATCGCCGAAATGCCAATGTTGATCCCGAGACGCCGGTTCAACTCTACGATTCCTAGTATAATTCGAAAAAAATCACATTGGGTTGCGAAGGAATCAAACCCCAATAGCGGAGGACAGCCTAAGAAATGGGTGTAGGGGAAAGCAAACTCCCCCTCCGCAATGGATATGAGAGGAAAGACAATTGTATTTTAGTCGTCCCTCTCCATATTAAGGGTATTGTTCGTACTAAAGATAGATGGACAACATCGGGGATAGAGAAATGTCTTCGGAACCAGAAATTCGACCCTCAGAAAGGTGGTCTTTCAATGCTTAGCCATTCTGGTAAGGACCTGAGGATATTCTAAAATCAAAGATAAATACGAAAAGTGGGGTTGCAAAGAGAAGAGAAGAAAAACTTACGAAATACAAAGGAGAAGACGGGAGGTCGCAGAAAACGCGTTGGAGGAGAGACACCGACTGGCAATCCAGGAGGTTCAAATATTCGAAAAAGCATGCATTCGAAGGGACTCAAGTTTCAAATCGTAATAAATGCAAGAGAAGGACGAATGAGGGGGGAAAGTGTTATAGTGACCAAAAAGCATGTACGCGTTCTGATGCGCGTCGGGAAGAGGGTTAACCGCCGAATTTTTGACTGCCCAGACTAGAAGCCAAACACGCTGACTAACGGATGCTAGTGGGGTGTTTGGGGGCAATTGTGGGAGCCGGATAATTGGAAGAGTCGCGAAGCCTACACTGGCAGACAGATACTACACGGCTCTATCTGCACGATCAGAATGCCGAATAATGCAGATTGGCCGAATAGATATTGAACTATGAAGTCGAGTAAATAAGAGGATGATGAGTGAAAAGTGGGTCTGGCCCCGAGGCCAAGGGAAGAAGTATAAATAAAGGAGCGATAGAATAAGAGAGGTAGGTGAAAATTGTTGTGCTTAACTTAGAATACAAGCATTCTTCAGTGTAGAGACTGACTTGTCCGTCGGAGTGCTAATTCCGGTACCCCCGACCAGAGAGTTTATTCCTTTTTAGGAGACTATCAGCGGATCACGAGCTCCCCCCAGGATGAGAAGAGCACTTCCAAACCACTTCTCCACACTTATGTATTAGGGTTCGAACACTCAGACACATATTCGGACCCTCTTGCATGATGGCAGATATGAAATTATGGTTTTTACTTACCATTTGTCATGCATTAGGGTTCGAACACTCGGATACGTTATTCAGAGCCTTTTGCATGATGGCAGATATGTAATTATAGAGTTTACTTACCATTTCTCATGCATTAGGGTTCGAACACTCAGACACATATTCGGACCTTCTAGCATAATGACAGATATGTATCTATGGTGTTTATTTACCATTTCTCATGCATTAGGATTCGAACACTTGAACACTTATTCGGACCCTCTTGCATGATGGCAGATATGTAATTATGGTGTTTACTTACCATTTCCCATGCATTAGGGTTTGAACACTCGGACATTTATTCGAACCCTCTTGCATGATGGCAGAATATGTTAATTATGGTGTTTATTGCCATTTCATAGCATTAGGGTTCGAACACTCAAATACTTATTCGCACACTCTTGCAGGACGGCAGATATGTAATTACAGTGTTCACTTTCCATTTCTAATGCATTAGGGTTCGAACACTCAGACACATATTCGGGCCCTCGTGCATGATGCAGATATGTAGTTATGGTGTTTATTACCATTTCTCACGCATTAGGGTCGAAACACCAGGACACATATTCGGACCCTCTTGTATGATGACAGATATGTAATTAGGTGTTTACTTACCATTTCAAATACATTGGGTTGGAACACTCGGACACTTATTCAGACTATCTCGCATGATGGCAGATATGTAAGATATGGTGTTAACTTTCCATTTCTCATGCATTAGGATTCGAACACTCGGTCACTCCTTTGAACCTCTTGCATGATGGCAGATATGTAATTGTGGTTTTTGCTTGCCATTTCTCATGCATTAGGGTTCGAACACTCGGACATTATTTTGGACCCTCTTGTATGATAGCCGATATGTAATTACGTGTTTATTTGCCATTTCTCATGCATTAGGGTTCGAACACTCAGACACTTATTCGCACACTCTTGCATGATGGCAGATATGTAATTAAGGTGTTTACTTACCATTTCAAATGCATTAGGGTTCGAACAGTCAGACACATATTCGGACCCTCTTGCATGATTGTAGATATATAATTATGGTGTTTATTTACCATTTCTTACGCATTAGGGTTCGAACACTCGGACACATATTCCGACCCTCTTGCTGATGATGGCAGCTATGTAATTATGGTGTTTACATACAATTTAAAATGCTTTGGGTTGGAACACTCGGACACTTATTCAGACTATCTCGCATGATGGCAGATATGTAATTATGGTTTTAACCATTTCTCATGCATTAGGATTCGAACATCGGTCACTATTCGAACCTCTTGCATGATGGCAGATATGTAATTATGGTGTTGTTACCATTTCTCTTGCATTAGGGTTCGAACACTCGGACATTTATTCAGACCCTCTCGGATGATGGCAGATATGTAATGATGGTGTTTCTTTCCATTTGTCATGCATTAGGGTTCGAAACACTAGAACACTTATTCGCACACTCTTGCATGATGGTAGATATAATACTTATGGTGTTGATTTACCATTTTTCATGCATTAGGGTTCGAACACTCAGACACTTATTCAGACCCTCGAGCTTGATGGCAGATATGTTATTATGGTGTTTATTTACCATTTCTTATGCATTAGGGTTCGAACAGTCAGATACATATTCGGTCCCTCTTGCATGATGGCATATATATAATTATGGTGTTTTCTTACAATTTCCCATGCATTAGGGTTGAATAGTCGGACACTTATTCGGAACCTCTTGCACGATGGAAGATATGTAATTATGGTGTTTACTTACCATTCCTTATGTATTACGGTTCGAACACTCAGACAAATATTCGGACCCTCTTGCATGATGGTACATATGTAATTAATGTGTTTACTTACCATTTCTAATGCAATAGGGTTCGAACACTTGACATTTATTCGGACCCTCTTGCATGATGGCAGATATATGTAATAATGGGGGTTACTTACCATTTCTCATGTGTTAGGGTTCGATAATCAGACACATATTCAGACCCTTTTGCATGATGGCGGATATTGTATTATGGTGTTTGCTTACCATTTCTCATGCATTAGGGTTCGAACACTCGACACTTATTCGCGCACTGTTGCATGATGGCAAATATCTAATTATGGTGTTTATTTACGGTTGCTAGGACATTTGGGTTCGAACACTCAGACACATATTCAAACCCTTTTACATAATGGCAGATATGTAATTATGGTGTTTTGTTACCATTTCTGATGCATTAGGTTCGAACACTCGGACACATATTCGGACCGTCTTGCACGATGGCAGATATGTAATTATGGTATTTACTTACCATTTCTTATGCATTAGGGTTCGAACACTCGGACACTTATTCGAACCCCTTGCATGCTGGCAGGTATGTAATTATGCTGTTTGCTTACCATTTCTCATGCATTAGGTTCGAACACTCAAACACATATTTAGAACCTCTTGCATGATGGAAATATGTAATTATTGTGTTTAGTTACCATTTCTCAAGCATTAGGGTGCGAATAGTGGGACACTTATTCGAACCTCTTGCATGGTGCAGATATGTAATTATGATGTTTTCTACCATTTCTTATGTATTAGGGTTCGAACACTTGTACACTTATTCGGACCCGCTTGGATGATCGTAGATATGTAATTATGGTGTTTACTTACCATTTCTCATGTATTGGGTTTGAGCACCCAGACATAGATTCGGACCGTCCTCATGACGGCAGATATCTAATTATGTTGTTTATTTACCAATTCTCATGCATTATGGTTCGAACACTCGGGCAGTTATTCGGACCCTCTTGCATGATGGCAGCTATGTAATTTATCGTTTAGTTACCATTTCTCATGTATTACGGTTTGAACACTCGGACACTTTTCGGTCCCTCTTGCATGATGGCAGATATCTAATTATGGTGTTTACTTACCCTTTCTCATGTTATTAGGGTTCAAACAACTCAGACAGTTATTCAGACCCTCTTGCATTGATGACAGATATGTAATTTTGGTGTTTACTTACCATTTCTCACGTATTATTGGTCGAACACTCCGAGACATATTCGGACCCTCTTGCATGGTGGCAGATATGTCATTATGGTGTTTATTTACCATTTCTCGTGCTTTAGGATTTGAATACTCGAACACTTATTCGGACCCTCTTGCATGATGGCAGATATGTAATTATGGTGTTTACTTACCCTTCCTCATGTATTAGGGTTCAAACACTCGGACACTTATTCGGACCTTTTTGCATGATGACAAATATGTAATTTTGGTGTTTACTTACCATTTCTCACGTATTATGGTTCGAACTCCCGGACAGTCATTCGGATCCTCATGCATGATGGCATATATGTAATTATCGTGTTCAGTTACCGTTTCTCATGCATTACGTTTCGAACACTCGGACACTTTTTCAGTCCCTCTTGTATGATGGCAGATATGTAATTATGGTGTTTATTTACACTTTCTCATGTATTAGGGTTCAAACACTCGGACACTTATTCGGACCCTTTTGCATGATGGCAGATATGTAATTTTGGTGTTTACTTATCATTTCCCACGTATTTGGGTTTGAACACTCAGAGACATATTCGGACCGTCTTGCATGAGGGCGGATATGTCATTATGGTGTTTATTTACCATTTCTCGTGCTTGAGGATTCGAATACTCGGAGACTTATTCGGTCCCTCTTGTATGATGACAGATATGTAACTATGGTGTTTACTTACTTTTCTCTTGTATTAGGGTTCGAACACTCAGACAAATGCTCAGACCCATTTGCATGATGGCAGATATGTAATTATGGTGCTTACTTACCTTTTCAAATGCGTTTGGGTTAGAACACTCGGACACTTATTCAGACCATCTCGCATGATGGCAGATATGTAATTATGGTGTTTACTTACCATTTCTCATGCATTAGGATTCGAACACTCGGATACTTTTTCAGACCTTTTTGCATGATGTCAGAAATGTAATTATGGAGTTTATTTACGATTTCTCATGCATTAAGGTTCGAACACTCGGACACTTATTCGCACACTCTTGCATGATGGTAGATATGTAGTTATGGTGTTTATTTAGCATTTCTCATGCATTAGGGTTCGAACACTCAGACACATATTCGGACCCTCTTGCATGATGGTAGATATGTAACTATCGTGTTTATTTACCATTTCTCATGCATTAGGGTTCGAACAATCGGACACATATTCAGACCCTCTTCCATGATGGCAGATATGTAATTATGGTGTTTACTTACCATTTGTCATGCATTAGGGTTCTAACACTCAGACACTTATTCATACTCTCTTGCATGATGGTAGATATGTAATTATGGTGTTTATTTTGCATTTATCATGTATTAGGGTTCGAACACTCAGACATATATTCGGACCCTCTTGCATGATAACAGATATGTAATTATGGTTTTTGCTTGCCATTTCTCATGCATTAGGGTTCGAACACTCGGACACTCATTCCGAACCCCTTGAATGATGGAAGATACGTAATTATGGGATTTACTTACCATTTCTTATGTATTAGGGTTTGAACACTTGGACACATATTCGGACGCTCTTGCGTGATGGCATATATGTAATTATGGTGTTTACTTACCATTTCTCATGCGTTAGGATTCTAACACTCGGACCCTTATTCGGACCCTCTTGCATGATGGCAGATATGTAATTATGGTGTTTGCTTACCATTTCTCATGCATTAGGGTTCGAACACTCAAACACATATTCAGAACCGCTTGCATGATGGCAGATATGTAATTATGGTGTTTATCTACCATTTCTCAGGCATTAGGATTTGAACACTCGGACATTTATTTGGACCCTCTTGCATGATGGCAGAAATGTAATTATGGTGTTTCCTTAGCATTTCGAATGCATTAGGGTTCGAAACACTCGGACATTTATTCAGACCCCCATGTATTATGGCAGATATGTAATTATGATGTTTATTTACCGTTTCTCGTGCACTACGGTTCGAACACTCGGACATTTATTCGCACACTCCTGCATGATGGCAGATATGTAATTATGGTGTTTACTTACCATTTCTCACGTATTTGGATTCGAACACTCAGAGACATATTCGGACCTTCTTGCATGACGGCAGATATGTAATTATTTTCTTAAATCCCCTTGGTTACTTGAATTAATTCGAATCTTGACGGTTGGCATTACTATTTTTATTTTTATCGAAATAGGAATTTCCCTAACTGGAATAAGTTCCCTAACCTAATTTAATTCTACATAAGTTACATGTATTTAACTCCAAGCCCTCACCCTTTAATTAAATTCAAAACTTGCCCCAAAAACTAGTACTTGTACCTTGTACCTTAAAGTACCATCAACTTTATATATATATATATATATATGTATACACCTTGAGGAATGTGCCTAGGACATAAAATAATTAAAAAATTTCCCTTCACCCTTCCCTATGCCTAGCCTTCCTAGAAGAAAGTAAGAAATCAATTTCCAAGAAACATCATCATGAACTTCTAGGAAAAACCACCAACCTAGTACCTAGACCTAGGGTGCTAATTCCAAAACTAGTTCCCTTTTAACTAAGTGTTGCCTAAATCATTGACCAAGCCTCCCAAATCCCTTCTATTTCCTTAGAATCCAAACAAATCCTAACTTTTTCATCCATTTCCAACTAAAGGGCTGTTAGGATTTTTTACATCAAATTGTCTATAAGTACCAACCTCCCCTAGCTTGGCAAGCACAAAAACAACACACTCACACACACATTTGGTTAGAGGAGAGAAAGGAGAGCAAGAGAGAGAAGTCTAGAGAGGAAGAGGGAGGAAGAAGAGCCTTCTTGTTCAAAGCTTAACAAGTAAGCCACAAACACAACCTTCTCTTTCATTTTCTTTTTCTAATGCATGTTTCTAAAGGTTCTAAATAGTGTTTTCAGATCTGTGATTACTAAGTTCTTATGTTAAAAATGCTAAGGGTTGAGTGTTGATTCCATCTCTCTTGAATTTTCCCCATTTTGGCACAAATCCATCTTCTTTTGTACCAATCTCTCAACTTTTCAAGAGCACTCCTTCAAACAAATTTTTTGAGTTAAACATGTGATAGTTAGCATATTTTCTTCACAAAAGAAATGAAACTTTCCCTTGGTGGAACCCCTTTTTCATAAAACTTCTCGTTTTGAGCAAAGAACCTTAGAATCTGTTTTTGCAGCCCACTTTCAGAAATTCTAGAAAAATGTACAAAATTATTCTGGACCTCTATTTTATGTCAAAACCTTCCTTAGGTGTTAGCTTTCAACTAAAATTGGTTTCATTGAAAAACATTAAGCAGTTTGCAAGAAAATCAATTTTTTGTAACGGTTGACGAATTTGGACAGAATCTGGACAGCGCTGGCATACTTTCTAAATAACTCAAAATCTGGAAAAGCAATCCCATTTCCGAAAAATGTTCTAGAAACTAGATCAAATTCTCTATGAACCATAGTAAGACCAAGTCCGGTGGAAGACCTAAAATAGTCCTTTCATTTTAATCTTTACGTGATGCTAAATCTGAAAATTTTGTTATGCATGGATGTTTTATGCCCTTGTATACATAAAAATGTTTATTAGCTTATGATCATATCTTGGCATGATATTGTATGTGTTATGGTTATGTTATTTATCTTCCTCGCTTTATGGATGCATACCTATATGGATATTATTGTCTTGTAAGTTGGATTAACTTGATTTAAAACATTTAATTTAACGGGAAACCTAATTGGGAGGGTATTGGGTTTTCGAGCACTTGAGTAATGAAAAGATGAGAATATGGATATATGGATTGTTGGGATGCGTTCCCTATTTGACAGTTAAAGTCTTGCGCAAGTGATTTTCGGAACCCTTGAACGGAGCAATTGTATTCGAACCCTAGGTGGTTTGGTGTGAGGAGGGATTCGGGCAAGGCCCTATTTTACCGTCTCTTTTGAGGCCCTGCGGTTGGCGCTACATGGTACATAATCGTTGGTAGGCATCCGAGGTTAGGTCTGCAACAAAGCAGCAAAAGAGGGGGCATACGAATAATCCGCGTCCGATTCTTGTGGTTGGGAGGACGAAATGTCTTTGGGGGATTTCTAGTTTACTAACATCTGACCTAACTCTTTACTTATTTGTTTGAGTATCATGCTTTATTACTTGATGTTATAATTGTGATTGTGTATTGGACTTGGAAAAAGGGGTAGGGTGTGTGTGTGTTTACTGGGCATTCAAAGCTCACGGCGTATCATGCCAGGTGACGAAGCGAAACTCATAGCTGGAGACGACGAGCTCAAAACTTTTGAAGACTTTTGGCTATCCTAGAAAAATTAGAAGTTTTCTTTTGGATGTTTTGTAAAGACCCATTTGAAGATTTAAGCTTTCTTTTGGGATGTAATGTAATGGAACAAGCTTTTGAAATTAAGGATATTTATGGTTGTTATGTACTTATATTCTAATATTTAATATTTATTTATATACACCTTATCGTTGCTTATGAGACCTTATGTCAATACCTTTTAAAATCTGTCAAAAGGGTAGTGCGCTGTCTAAAAAAGTCGGACTTAGAAGGGAGGCCAATTTGACTCCTCCGGTGATCTGGGATCTTACTTGGTTATTGACCATAGGACTCATTAGTGACTCTCCCTTGACTGCAACCTATAGTGTGGAATCGGGGCGTCACACTCTTGCATGATGGCAGATATGTAATTATAGTGTTTATTTACCATTTCTCAAGCATTAGGGTTTGAACACTCAGACACATATTCGGACCCTCTTGCATGATGGCAGATATGTAATTATGGTGTTTATTTTCCATTTCCCATGCATTAGGGTTCGAACACACTGACACATATTCGGACCCTCTTGCATAATGGCAGAGATGTAATTATGATGTTTATTTACCATTTCTCATGCATTACGATTCGAACACTCGGACACTTATTCGGACCCTCTTGCATGATGGCAGATATGTAATTATGGGGTTTACTTACCATTTCTCATGCATTAGGGTTCGAACACTCGGACATTTATTCGGACCCTCTTGCATGATGGCAGATATGTAATTATGGTGTTTATTTACCATTTCTCATGCATTAGGGTTCGAACACTCGGACACTTATTCGGACCCTCTTGCATGATGGCAGATATATAATTATGGGGTTTACTTACCATTTCTTATGCATTAGGGTTCGAACACTCGGACATTTATTCGGACCCTCTTGCATGATGGCAGATATGTAATTATGGTGTTTATTTACCATTTCTCATTCATTAGGGTTCGAACACTCGGACACTTATTCGCACAATCTCGCTTCATAGCAGATATGTAATTATAGTGTTTACTTACCAGTTCTTACGTGTTAGCGTTTGAACACTTAAAGACATATTCGGACCCTATTACATGATGGCAAATATGTAATTATGTTGTTTATTTACCATTTCTCATGGTTTATGATTCGAACACTCGGACACTTGTTCAGACCCGCTTGCATGATTGCAGATATGTAATTATGGGGTTTACTTACCCTTTCTCATGTATTAGGGTTTGAAAGCTTGGACACAAATTCGGACACTCTTGCATGATGGCAGATATGTAATTATGGTGTTTACTTACCATTTCAAATGCATTTGGGTTGGAACACTCGGACACTTATTCAAACTGTCTCGCATGACTACAGATATGTAATTATGGTTCTTACTTGCCATTTTTCATGCGTTACGATTTGAACACTCGGACATTTATTCGAAAACTCTTGCATGATGGCAGATATGTAATTATGTTGTTTCTTGCCATTTCTTATGTATTAGGGTTCAAACATTCGGACACATATTCGGACCCTCTTGCATGATGGCAGGTACGTAATTATAGTGTTTACTTTCCATTTCTCATGCATTAGGGTTCAAACACACGGACACATATTTGGACCGCCCTGCATGATGGCAGATATGTAATTATAGTGTTTACTTACCATTTCTCATGTATTAGGGTTTGAACACTCCGACACATATTCAGACCCTCTTGCATGATGGTAGATATGTAATTATGGTGTTTATTTACCATTTCTCATGCATTACGATTCGAACACTCGGACACTTATTCGGAACCTCTCGCATGATGGCAGATATGTAATTATAGGGTTTACTTAGCATTTCTCATGCATTAGGGTTCGAACACTTGGACATTTATTCGGAACCTCTTGCGTGATGGCAGATATGTAATTATGGTATTTATTTACCATTTCTCTTGCATTGGGGTTCGAACACTCGGGCACTTATTCGCACACTCTCGCATCATGACAGATATGTAATTATACTATTTACTTACCATTTCTTACGTGTTAGGGTTTGAACACTTAAAGACATATTCGAACCCTATTGCATGATGGCAGATATGTAATTATGTTGTTTATTTACCATTTCTCATGGTTTATGATTCGGACACTCAGACACTTATTCGGACCTTCTTGTATGATGGCAGATATGCAATTATGGTGTTTACTTACCTTTTCTCATGTATTAGTGTTTGAAAGCTCGGACACATATTCAGACACTCTTGCATGATGGCAGATATGTAATTATGGTGTTTACTTACCATTTCAAATGCGTTTGGGTTGTAACACTCGGACACTTATTCAGACTGCCTCGCATGACGGCAGATATGTAATTATGGTTTTTACTTACCATTTTTATGCGTTACGATTCGAACACTCGGATATTTATTCAGACCCTCTTGCATGATGGCAGACATGTAATTATGGTGTTTACTTACCATTTCTCATGTATTAGGGTTCGAACACTCAGATACATTTTTGGACCCTCTTGTGTGGCAGATATGTAATTACGGTGTTAATTTACCATTTCTCATGCATTCGGGTTTGAACACTCAGACACATATTCAGACTCTCTTGCATGATGGCAGATCTGTAATTATGGTGTTTATTTACCATTTCTCATGTATTAGGGTTCAAACACTCGGACACATATTTGGACCCTGTTGCATGATGGCAGATATGTAATTATGGTGTTTACATACCATTTCTCATGCATTAGGGTTCAAACAGTTGGACACTTATTCGGACCCTCTTGCATAATGGCAGATATGTAATTTTTGGTGTTTCTTTTCCATTTCTCATGTATTAGGGTTCGAGCACTCAAATACATATTCGGACCCTCTTGCATGATGGTAGATATGTAACTATAGTGCTTGCTTACCATATCTCATGCATTACGGTTCCAACACTCGGACACTTATTCAGAACCTCTTGCATGATGGCATATATGTAATTATGGTGCTACTTACTATTTCTTACGTATTAGGGTTCGAACACTCGGACACATATTCAGACCCTCTTGCCTGATGGCAGATATGTAATTATGGTGTTCACTTACCATTTCTCATGCATTAGGGTTCGAACACTCGGACACTTATTCGGACCCTCTTGCATGAGGGCTGATATGTATTATGGTGTTTACTTACCATTTCTCACGCATCAGGGTTCGAACACTCGGACACTTATTTGGTCCCTCTTGCATGATGGCATATATGTAACTATGGTGTTTCCTTACCATTTCTCATGTATTAGGGTTCGAACACTCAGACATATATTCGGACCCTCTTGCATGATGGCAGATACGTAATTATGCTATTTCTTTACCATTTCTCATACGTTACGATTCGAATAGTCGTACATTTATTCGGACAGCCTTTCCTGATGGCAGATATGCAATTATGGTGTTTACTTACCATTTCTCTTGCATTAGGGTTCGAACCTTCAGACATTTGTTGGGACCCTCTTGCGTCATGACATATATGTAATTATGGTGTTTACTTACCATTTCTCAGGCATTAGGGTTCGAGCACTCAGACACATATTCGGAACCTCTTGCATGATGGTAGATATGAAATTATGACGTTTATTTACCATTTCTCACGCATTAGGGTTCGAACACACGGATACATATTCGGACCCTATTGCATGATGGCAGAGATGTAACTATGGTGTTTACTTACCATTTCTCACGCATTAGGGTTCGAACACTCGGATACTTATTCAGACCCTCTTGCATGACGGCCGATATGTAATTATGGTCTTTACTTACCATTTCTCATGTATTAGGGTTCGAACACTCATATTCATATTCGGACCCTCTTGCGTGATGGCAGATATGTAATTATGGTGTTTATTTACCATTTCTCAGGCATTAGGGTTCGAACACTCAGACACATATTCGGACGATCTTGCATGATGGCAGATATGTAATTATGGTGTTTATTTTCCATTTCTCATGCATTAGGATTCGAACACTCAGATACATATTCGAACCGTCTTACATGATGGCAGATATGTAATTATGGTTTTTGCTTATCATTTCTCGAGCATTAGGGTTCCAACACTTGGACACTTATTCGGAATCTCTTGCATGATGGCAGATATGTAATTTTGTTGTTACTTGCCATTTCTTATGTATTAGGGTTCAAACACTCGGACACATATTCGGACCCTCTTGCATGACGGAAGGTAGGTAATTATAGTGTTTATTTTCCATTTCTCATGCATTAGGGTTCAAACACACGAACACATATTTGGACCGCCCTGCACGATGGCAGATATGTAATTATAGTGTTTTCTTACCATTTCTTATGTATTAGGGTTCGAACACTCCGACACATATTCGGACCCTCTTGCATGATGGCAGATATGTAATTGTGGTGTTTATTTACCATTTCTTATGCACTATGGTTCGAACAATCAGACACTTATTCAGAACCTCTTGCATGATGGCGGATATGTAATTATGCTATTTCGTTACCATTTCTCATGCATTAGGATTCGAACACTCGGACACTTATTCGGACCTTCTTGCATGATGGTAGATCTGTAATTATAGTGTTTACTTACCATTTCTCATGCATTAGGGTTCGAACCTTCGGACATTTATTCGGACCCTCTTGGCTGATGACATATATGTAATTCCGGTGTTTATTTACCATTTCTCACTCATTAGGGTTCGAGCACTCGGACACTTATTCGCACAAACTTGCATGATGGCATATATGTAATTACGGTGTTTAGTTACCATTTCACAGGCACTAGGGTTCGAACACACAGACACATATTCGGACACTCTTGCATGGTGGCAGATATGTAATTATGGCGTTTATTTACCATTTCTCACGCATTACGGTTCGAACACTCGGATACATATTCGGACCCTGTTGTAGGATGGTAGAGATGTAATTTTGGTGTTTACTTACCATTTCTCATACATTAGGGCTTCAACACTCAGATACATATTCGGACCCTCTTGCATGATGGCAGATATGTAATTATGTTGTTCGCTTACCATTTCTCAAGCATTAGGATTCGAACACTCCCGACACATATTCGGAACCTCTTGCATGATGACGGATATGTAATTATGGTATTTACATACCATTTCTCATGCATTAGTGTTCGAACACTCGGACACTTATTCGGAACCTCTTACGTGATGGTAGATATGTAATTATGGTGTTTACTTACCATTTCTCAGGCATTAGGGTTCGAGCACTCAGACATATATTCGGAACCTCTTGCATGATGGTAGATATGAAAGTATGACGTTTATTTACCATTTCTCACGCATTAGGGTTCGAACACTCGGATACATATTCGGAATGGCAGATATGTAATTGTGGGGATTACTTACCATTTGTCATGAATTAGGGTTCGAGCATTCGGACACTTATTCGGACCCTCTTGCATGATGACAGATATGTAATTGTGGTGTTTATTTACCATTTCTCAAGCATTAGGGTTCGAACACACAGACACATATTCGGACCCTCTTGCATGAAGGCAGATATGTAATAATGGTGTTTATTTTCCATTTCTCACGCATTAGGGTTCGAACACTCAGATACATATTCGGACCGTCTTACATGATGGCAGATATGTAATTATGGTGTTTGCTTACCATTTCTCAAGCATTATGGTTCCAACACTCGGACACTTATTCAAAACCACTTGCATGATGGCAGATATGTAATTATGTTGTTACTTACCATTTCGTATGTATTAGGGTTCAAACACTCGGACACATATTCGGACCCTCTTGCAAGATGGCAGATATATACTTATGGTGTTTACTTACCATTTCTCAGGCATCAGTGTTCGAACACTCGGACACATATTTGGACTGCCCTGCATGATGGCAGATATGTATTATGGTTTTCACTTACCATTTCTCACGCATTAGGATTTGAACACTCGGACACTTATTCAGTCCGTCTTGCATGATGGCAGATATGAAATTATGGTGTTTACTTACCACTTCTCATGTATTAGGGTTCGAACACTAAGACATATATTCGGACACTCTTGCACGATGGCAGATATGTAATTATGTTATTTCGTTACCATTTCTCATGCATTAGGATTCGAACACTCGGACACTTTTTCGGACCATCTCGCATGATGGCAGATATGTAATTATGGTTTTTACTTACCATTTCTCATGCATTAGGGTTCAAACACCCGGACACTTATTCGGAACCTCTTACGTGATGGCAGATATGTAATTATGGTGTTTACTTACCATTTCTTATGTATTAGGTTTCGACCACTTAGACACACATTCAGACCCTCTTGCATGATGATAGATATGTAATTATGGTGTTTACTTATCATTTCTCATGCATTAGTTTTCGAATAGTCAGACACATATTCGGACACTCTTGCTTGATTGTAGATATGTAATTATGGTGTTACTTAGCATTTCTCATGTATTAGGGTTCAAACACTCAGACACTTATTCGGACCCTCTTGCATAATGGCAGATATGTAATTGTGGGGTTTACTAACCATTTCTCATGAATTAGCGTTCGAGCATTCGGACACTTATTCGGACCCTCTTGTATGATGGCAGATATGTAATTATGGTGTTTATTTACCATTTCTCAAGCATTAGGGTTCGAACACTCAGACACATATTTGGACCCTCTTGCATGATGGCAGATATGTAATCATGGTGTTTATTTTCCATTTCTCACGCATTAGGGTTCGAACACTCAGATACATATTTGGACCGTCTTACATGATGGCAGATATGTAATTGTGGTGTTTGCTTACCATTTCTCAAGCATTAGGGTTCCCACACTCGGACACTTATTCGAAACCACTTGCATGATGGCAGATATGTAATTATGTTGTTACTTACCATTTCGTATGTATTATGGTTCAAACACTCGGACACATATTCGCACCCTTTTGCATAATGGCAGATATATACTTATGGTTTTTACTTACCATTTCTCATGCATTAGTGTTCGAACACTCGGACACATATTTGGACCGCCCTGCATGATGGCAGATATGTATTATGGTTTTCACTTACCACTTCTCATGTATTAGGGTTCGAACACTAAGACATATATTCGGACACTTATTCAGTCCGTCTTGCATGATGGCAGATATGTAATTATGGTGTTTACTTACCACTTCTCATGTATTAGGGTTCGAACACTAAGACATATATTCGGACACTTATTCAGTCCGTCTTGCATGATGGCAGATATGTAATTATAGTGTTTACTTACCACTTCTCACGTATTAGGGTTCGAACACTAAGACATATATTCGGACACTCTTACATGATGGCAGATAAGTAATTATGTTATTTCGTTACCATTTCTCATGCAATGGGATTCGAACACTCGGACACATTTTCGGACCATCTTGCATGATGGCAGATATGTAATTATGGTATTTATTTACCATTTCTCATGCATTAGGGTTCAAACCTTCGGATATTTATTCTGACCCTCTTGCCTGATGACATATATGTAATTCTGGTGTTTATTTATCATTTCTCAGGCATTAGGGTTCGAGCACTCGGACACTTATTCGCACAAACTTGCATGATGGCAGATATGTAATTATGGTGTTTCCTTACCATTTCACAGGCGTTAGGGTTCGAACACTCAGACACATATTCGGACCCTCTTGCATGGTGGCAGACATGTAGTTATGGCGTTTATTTACCAATTCTCACGCATTAGGGTTCGAACACTCGGATACATATTCGGACCCTATTGCAAGATGGCAGAGATGTAATTATGGTGTTTACTTACCATTTCTCATGCAATAGGGTTTGAGCACTCGGACACATATTCGGACCCTCTTGCATGATGGCAGATTTGTAATTATGGTGTTTGCTTACCATTTCTCAGGCATTAGGGTTCGAACACTCCCGACACATATTCGGAACCTCTTGCATGATGGCGGATATGTAATTACGGTATTTACTTACCATTTCTCATGCATTAGGGTTCGAACAATCGGACACTTATTCGGAACCTCTTACATGATGGCAGATATGTAATTATGGTGTTTACTTACCATTTCTTATGTATTAGGTTTTGAACACTGAGACACATATTCGGACCCTCTCGCATGATGACAGATATGTAATTATGGTGTTTACTCGCCATTTCTCATGCATTAGGGTTCGAACACCCGGACACATATTCGGACACTCTTGCATGATTATAGATATGTAATTATGGTGTTACTTACCATTTCTCATGTATTACGGTTTGAACACTCGGACACTTATTCAGACCCTCTTGCATGATGGCAGATATATAATTATGGGGTTTATTTACCATTTCTCATGCATTAGGGTTCGAACACTCGGACACTTATTCGGACCCTCTTCCATGATAGCAGATATGTAATTACGGTGTTTACTTACCATTTCTCATGCGTTAGGGTTCGAACACTCGGACACTTATTTGGACTCTCTTGCATGATGAGAGAAATGTAATTATGGTGTTTATTTACCATTTCTCACACATTAGGGTTCGAGAACTTGGACACTTATTCGCACGCTCTTGCATGATGGCAGATATGTAATTATGTTGTTTACTTACCATTTCTCAGGCATTAGGGTTCGAACACTCAGATACATATTCGGACCCTCTTGTATGATGGCAGATATGTCATTATGGTGTTTATTTCCCATTTCTCACGCATTAGGGTTCGAACACTCAAATACATAATCGGACCATATTACATGATGGCAGATATGTAATTGTGGTGTTTGCTTACCATTCCTCATGCATTAGGGTGCCAACACTCGGACACTTATTCGCAATCTCTTGCATAATGGCAGATATGTAATTATGTTGTTACTTACCATTTCTTATGTATTAGGGTTCAAACACTCGGACACATATTCCGACCTTCTTGCATGATGGGAGATGTGTAATTATGGTGTTTACTTACCATTTCTCAGGCATTAGGGTTTGTACACTCAGACACATATTCAGATACTCTTGCATGATGGCAGATATGTAACTGTAGTGTTTATTTACCATTTCTCACGCATTAGGATCTGAGCACTCGAACACTTATTCGCACACTCTTGCATGGTGGCAGATATGTAATTATGATGTTTACTTGCCATTTCTCAGGCATTAAGGTTCAAACACTCAGACAAATATTCGGACCCTCTTGCATGATGGCAGATATGGAACTATGGTGTTTATTTACCATTTCTCACGCATTACGGTATGAACACTTGGATACATATTCGGACCTTTTTGCAAGATCGCAGATATGTAATTTTGATGTTGACTTACCATTTCTCATGCATTAGGGTTCGAACACTTGGACGAATATTCAGACCCTCCTGCATGATGGCATATATGTAATTATGGTGGTTGCTTACCATTTCTCTTGTAATGGGGTTCGAACACTCCCGACACAAATTTGGAACCTCCTGCAAGATGACCGATATGTAAATATGGTATTTCGTTACCATTTCTCAGGCATTAGGATTCGAAAACTCGGAAACTTATTCGGACCATCTTGCATGATGGCAGATATATAATTATGGTGTCTACTTACCATTTCTCATGCATTAGGGTCCGAACCTTCGGACATTTATTCGGACCCTCTTGCTTGATGACATATATGTAATTCTAGTGTTTATTTACCATTTCTCACGCATTAGGGTTCGAGCACTCGGACACTTATTCGCACAAACTTGCATGGTGGCAGATATGTAATTACGGTGTTCACGTACCATTTCACAGGCATTAGGATTCGAACACTCAAACACATATTCGGACCCTCTTGCATGGTGGCAGATATGTAATTATGGCGTTTATTTACCATTTCTCACGCATTAGGGTTTGAACACTCGGATACATATTCGGACCCTATTGCATGATCGCAGAGATGTAATTATGGTGTTTACATACCATTTCTCATGCATTAGGGTTTCAACACTCGGACACATATTCGGACCCTCTTGCACGATGTCCGATATGTAATTATGGTGTTTGCTTACCATTTCTCAAGCATTAGGGTTCAAGCACTCCCGACACATATTTGGAACCTCTTGCATGATGGCAGATATGTAATTATGGTATTTGCATACCACTTCTCATGCATTAGGGTTCGAACATTCGGAAACTTATTCGGAACCTCTTACATGATGGCAGATATGTAATTATGGTCTTTGCTTACCATTTGTTGTGTATTAGGTTTCGAACACTCAGACACATATTCGGACCCTCTTGCATGATGACAGATATGTAATTATGGTGTTTACTTATCATTTCACATCCATTAGGGTTCGAACACTCGGACACATATTCGGACCCTCTTGCTTGATTGCCGATATGTAATTATGGTGTTACTTACCATGTCTCATGTATTAGGGTTCGAACACTCGGACAATTATTCGGACCCTCTTGCATGATGGCAGATAAGTAATTATGGGTTTTACTTACCATTTCTCATGCATTAGGGTTCGAACACTCGGACACTTATTCGGACCCTCTTGCATGATGGCAGATATGTAATTATGGTGTTTATTTGCCATTTCTCAGGTATTAGGGTTCGAACACTTAGACACATATTCGGACCCTCTTGCATGATGGCAGATATGTAATTATGGTGTTTATTTTCCATTTCTCACGCATTAGGGTTTGAACACTCAGAAACAAATTCGGACCGTCTTACATGATGGCAGAAATGTAATTATGGTGTTTGCTTACCATTTCTCAACCATTAGGGTTCTAACACTCGGACACTTATTCGGAACCTCTTGCATGATGGCAGATATGTAATTATGTTGTTACTTGCCATTTCTTATGTATTAGGGCTCAAACACTCGGACACATATTTGGACCCTCTTGCATGATGGGAGATATATAATTTTGGTGTTTACTTACCATTTCTCAGGCATTAGGGTTCGAACACTCAGATACATATTCGCACACTCTTGTATGATGGCAGATATGTAATTTTAGTGTTTATTTACCATTTCTCATGCATTAGGGTTCGAACACTCGGACACCTATTCGCACACTCTTGCATGATGGCAGGTATGTAATAATGATGTTTACTTGCCATTTCTCAGGCATTAGGGTGCGGAAACTCAGACACATATGCGGACTCTCTTTGATGATGGCAGATATGTAATTATGGTGTTTCTTTACCATTTCTCACGCATTACGGCTTGAACACTCGGATACATATTTGGTCCGTGTTGTAAGATTGCAGATACGTAATTATGATGTTGACTTACCATTTCTCATGCATTAGGGTTCGAACACTCGGACACATATTCGGACCCTCACGCTGGATGCCATGCATGTAATTATGGTGTTTGCCTACCATTTTTCATGCATTGGGCTTCGAACACTCCCGACACAAATTCAGAACCTCTTGTATGATGGCAGATATGTAATTATGGTATTTGCTTACCATTTCTCATGCATTAGTGTTCGAACACTCAAACACTTATTCGGAACATCTTGCGTGATGGTAGATATGTAATTATGGTGTTTACTTACCATTTCTTATGTATTGGGGTTCGAACACTCAGACACATATTCGGACGCTTTTGCATGATGGCAGATATGTAATTATGGTGTTTACTTACCATTTCTCATGCATTAGGGTTCAAACACTCGGACACATATTCAGACCCTCTTGAATTATTGCAGATATGTAATTATGGTGTTACTTACCATTTCTCATGTATTAGGGTTCGAACAGTCGGACACTTATTCGGACCCTCTTGCATGGTGGCAGATATGTAATTATGGAGTTTATTTATCATTTCTCATAGATTAGGGTTCGAACACTCAGACACATATTCGGACCTTCTTGCATTATGGCACATATGTAATTATGGTGTTTACTTATCATTTCATATGCATTAGGGTTCGAACACTCAGACACATATTCGGACCCTCTTGCATGGTGGCATATATGTAACTTCGGTGTTTAGTTACCATTTCTCATGCATTAGGGTTCGAACACCCAGACACTTATTCGAAACCTCTTGCATGATGCCAGATATGTAATTATGGTGTTTACTTACCATTTCTTATGTATTAGGGTTCGAACACTCAGACACATATTCAGACCCTCTTGCATGATGACTAAGATGTAATTGTGGTGTTTATTTACCATTTCTCAAGCATTAGGGTTCGAACACTTGAACACATATTCGGACCCTCTTGCCTGATTACAGATATGTAATTATGGTGTTACTTACCATTTCTCATGTGTTAGCGTTCGAACACTCGGACACTTCTTCGGACCCTCTTGCATTATGGCAGATATGTAATTATGGGGTTTACTTATCATTTCTCATGCATTGGGGTTCGAACCCGCGTACACTTATTCGGACCCTCTTGCATGATGGCAGACAAGTAATTATGGTGTTTATTCACCATTTCTCATGCATTAGGGTTCGAACACTAGGACACTTATTCGGACCACCTTGCATGATGACAGATATGTAATTGTGGTGTTTATTTACCATTTGTCATATATTATGGTTCGAAAACTCGAACACATATTCGGACCCTCTTGTACGATGGCGGTTATGTAATTATGGTGTTTACTTATCATTTCAAATGAGTTTGGGTTGGAACACTCGGACACTTATTCAGCCTGTCTCGCATGCTGGCAGATATGTAATTATGGTGTTTATTTTCTATTTTTCATGCATTACGATTCGAATACTCGGACATTTATTCGGACCCTCTTGCATGATAGCAGATATGTAATTATGGTGTTTGCTTACCATTTATCATGTATTAGGGTTCGAACACTCAGATACATATTCGGACACTCTTGCATGATGGCATATATGTAATTATGGTGTTTATTTACCATTTCTCATGCATTCGGATTCGAACACTCGGAAACTTATTCGAACCCTCTTGCACAATGGCAGATATGTAATTATGGTCTTTACTTACCATTTCTCGTGCATTGGGGTTCGAACACTCGGATATTTATTCGGACAATCTTGCACGATGGTAGATATGTAATTATGGTGTTTATTTACCATTTTTCATGCATTCGGGTTCGAACACTCAGACACATATTCAGACTCTCTTGCATGATGGCAGATCTATAATTATGGTGTTTATTTACCATTTCTCAGGCATTAGGGTTCGAACACTCGGACACATATTCGGACCCTCTTGTATTATGGCCGATATTTAATTATGGTGTTTCTTACCATTTCTTTCGCATTAGGGTTCGAACACTCGGACACTTACCATTTCTCATGCATTGGGGTTCGAACACTCGGACATTTATTCAGACTGTCTTGCATGATGGCAGATCTGTAATTATGGTGTTTATTTACCGTTTCTCATGCATTAGGGTTCGAACACTCGAACACATATTCGGACCCTCTGGCATTACGACAGATATTTAATTATGGTGTTTATTTACCGTTTCTCATGCATTAGGGTTCGAACACTCGGACACATATTTGGACCCTGTTGCATGATGGCAGATATGTAATTATGGTGTTTATTTACCATTTCTCAGGCATTAGGGTTCAAACACTCGGACATTTATTCGGACAATCTTGCATGATGGTAGATATGTAATTATGGTGTTTATTTACCATTTCTCATGCATTAGGGTTCGAACACTCAGATACATATTCGGACCGTCTTACATGATGGCAGATATGTAATTATGGTGTTTGCCTACCATTTCTCATGCTTTACGGTTCCAACACTCGGACACTTATTCGGAACCTCTTGCATGATGGCAGATATGTAATTACAGTGTTTCTTACAATTTCATATGCATTAGGGTTCGAACACTCGGACACTTACCATTTCTCACGCATTGGGGTTCGAACACTCGGACATTTATTCGGACAATCTTGCATGATGGCAGATATGTAATTATAGTGTTTATTTACCATTTCTCATGCAGTCGGGTTCGAACACTCAGACGCATATTCAGACTCTCTTGCATTATGGCAGATCTGTAATTTTGGTATATCTTACCATTTCTTATGCATTAGGGTTCGAACGCTTGGATAGATATTCGGACACTCTTGCATGATGGCAGATATGTAATTATGGTGTTCATTTACCATTTCTCATGCATTAGGGTTCGAACACTCGGACACTTATTCGAACCCTCTTACATGATGGCAGATATGCATTAGGGTTCGAACACTCGAACACTTATTCGGTTCCTCTTGCATGATGGCTGATATGTAGTTATGGGATTTACTTACCATTTCTCATGTATTAGAGTTCGAACACTCAGACATATATTCAGACCCTCTTGCATGATGGCAGATATGTAATTGTGCTATTTCTTTACCATTTCTCATAAGTTACGATTCGAACCTTTGGACACTTATTTGGACCGTCTTGCATGATGACATATACGTAAATATGGTGTTTATTTACCATTTCTGACGCATTACGGTTCGAGCACTTGGACACTTATTCGCACATATTTGCCTGATGAAAGATATGCAATTATGGTGTTTACTTAACATTCCTCTAGCATCAGGGTTTGAACACTCAAACACGTATTCGAACCCTCTTGCATGATGGCAGATATGTAATTATAACGTTGATTTACCCAATTGCATGATCGCAGAGATGTAATTATGGTGTTTGCTTACCATTTCTCATGCAATAGGGTTCGAACACTCGGACAGTTATTCGGACCCTTTTGCATGACGGCAGATATGTAATTATGGCCTTTACTTACCATTTCTCATGTATTAGGGTTCAAACACTCAGATTCATATTCGGACCCTCTTGCATGATGGCAGATATGTAATTATGGTGTTTATTTACCATTTCTCATGCACTAGGATTCGAACACTCGGGCACTTATTCGAACCCTATTGCACGATGGCAGATATGTAATTATGGTGTTTACTTATCATTTCTCATGCATTGGGGTTCGAACACCCGGACATTTATTCGGACCCTCTTGCATGATGGCAGATATGGAATTATGGTGTTTATTTACCATTTCTCATGCATTAGGGTTTGAACACTCGGACACTTATTCAGAACTTCTTGCATGATGGCCGATATGTAATTATGTTGTGACTTATCATTTCTTATGTATTAGGGTTCAAACACTCAGACACATATTCAGACCATCTTGAATGGTGGGGGATATGTAATTATGGTGTTTACTTACCATTTCACAGGCATTAGGGTTCGAACACTCAGACACATATTCAAACATTCTTGTATGATGGCAGATACTCCCTCCGTCCCAAAATAATGGTCCCTTTTGGGGAATCCAACTTTTTTTGGTAGTACAATTATTGCATTTGAAAAAAATTGATTTTCCAAAATTATCCTTTTGATAGTACATTTTTTGGGAATATCAATGCATAATTGTACTTTTTATGTTGTTTATTAATTTAAAAGAAGGGTAAAATAGGAAAGGACACTTATTCAAAACTTCTTGCATGATGACAGATATGTAATTATGTTGTGACTTATCATTTCTTATGTATTAGGGTTCAAACACTCGGACACATATTCAGACCATCTTGAATGGTGGGGGATATGTAATTATGGTGTTTACTTACCATTTCTCAGGCATTAGGGTTCGAACACTCAGACACATATTCAGACATTCTTGTATGATGGCAGATATGTAATTGTAGTGTTGATTTACCATTTCTCATGCATTTGGGTTCGAGCACTCGGACACCTTTTCGCACACTCTTGCATCATGGTAGATATGTAATTATGATGTTTATTTACCATTTCTTAGGCATTACGGTTCCGACACTCTGACACATATTCGGACCGTCTTGCATCATAGCAGATATGTAATTATGTTGTTTGTTTACCATTTCTCCTGCATTGGGGTTCGAACACTCCCCACACAAATTTGGAACCTCTTGCATAATGGCAGATATTTAATTATGGTATTTACATACCATTTCTCATGCATTAGGGTTCGAGCACTCGGACACTTTTTCGCACACCCTCGCATGATGGCAGATATGTAATTTTGATGTTCACTTGCGATTTCTCAGGCATTAGGGTTCGAACACTCGGACACATATTCGGACCCTCTTGCATGATGGCATATAAGTAATTGTGGTGTTTGCTTACCATTTCTCATGCATTGGGGTTCGAACACTCCCCACACAAATTCAGAACCTCTTGCATGACGGCAGATATGTAATTATGGTATTTACTTACCATTTCTCATGCATTTGGGTTCGAACACTCGGACACTTACTCGGAACCTCTTGCATGATGGCAGATATGTAATTATGGTGTTTACTTACCATTTCTTAGGTATTAGGGTTCAAACAGTCAGACACATATTCGGACCCTCTTGCATGATGACAGATATGTAGTTATGGTATTTACTTACCATTTCTCATGCATTAGGGTTCGACCACTCGTACACATATTCGGACCCTCTTGCATTATTGCAGATTCGTAATTATGGTCTTACTGACCGTTTCTCATGTATTAGGGTTCGAACAGTTGGCCACTTATTCGGACCCTCTTGCATGATGGCAGATGTGTGACTATGGGGTTTACTTACCATTTCTCATGCATTAGGGTTCGAACACTCGGACACTTATTCGGACCCGCTTGCATGATGGCAGATATGTAATTATGGTGTTTACTTACCATTTCTCATGCATTAGGGTTCGAACACTCGGACACTTATTCGGACCCTCTTGCTTGATGACAGATATGTAATTACGGTCCTTATTTACCATTTCTCACACATTTGGGTTCGAGCACTTGGACACATATTCGTACACTCTTCCATGATGGTAGATATGTAATTATAGTGTTTATTTTCCATTTCTCACGCATTAGGGTTCGAACACTCAGATACATATTCGGACCGTCTTGCATGATGGCAGATATGTAATTATGATATTTGCTTACCATTTCTCATGCATTAGGATTCCAACACTAGGACACATATTCGGTCCCTCTTGCAAGATCGCAGTTATGTAATTATGATGTTGACTTACCATTTCTCATGCATTAGGATTCGAACACTTGGACACATATTCGGACCCTCTTGCACGATGGCTTATATGTAATTACGGTGTTTGCTTACCATTTCTTATGCATTGGGGTTCGAACACTCCCGACACAAATTCGGAACCATTTGCATGATGGCAGATATGTAATTATGGTATTTACTTACCATTTCTCATGCATTAGTGTTCGAACACTCAGACACTTATTCGGAACCTCTTGCGTGATGGCAGATATGTAATTATGGTGTTTACTTACCATTTCTTATGTATTAGGGATCGAACACTCGTACACATATTCGGACCCTCTTGCATGATGGCAGATATGTAATTATGGTGTTTACTTACCATTTCTCATGCATTAGAGTTCGAACACTCGAACACATATTCGGACCCTCTTGCGTTATTGCAGATATGTAATTATGGTGTTACTTACCATTTCTCATGTATTAGGGTTCGAACACTCGGACACTTATTCGGACCCTCTTACATGGTGGCAGATATGTAATTATGGAGTTTATTTACCATTTCTCATAGACTAGGGTTCGAACACTCAGAGCCATATTCAGACCCTCTTGCATGATGGCACATATGTAATTATGGTGTTTACTTACCATTTCTCATGCATTAGGGTTCGAACACTCGGACACTTATTCGGACTCTCTTACTTGATGATAGATATGTAATTATGGTGTTTATTTACCATTTCTCACACATTAGCGTTCGAGCACTCGGACACTTATTCGCACACTCTTGCATGATGGCAGATCTGTAATTATGGTGTTTACTTACCATTTCTCAGGCATTAGGGTTCGAACACTCAGACACATATTCGAACCTTCCTGCGTGATGGCTGATATGTAATTATGGTGTTTATTATCCATTTCACACGCATTAGGGTTCGAACACTCCGATACATATTCGGACCGTCTTGCATGATGGCAGATATGCAATTATGGTATTTGCTTGCCATTTCTCATGCATTAGGATTCCAACACTTTGACACTTATTCGGAATCTCTTGCAAGATGGCAGATATATAATTATGTTGTTACTTACCATTTCTTATGTATTAGGGTTCAAACACTCGGACACATATTCGGACCCTCTTGCTTGATGGCACAAATGTAATTATGGTGTTTACTTACCATTTCTCAAGCGTTAGGGTTCGAACACTCAGACACATATTCGTACCCTCTTGCATGATTGCACATATGTAATTATGGTGTTTACCTTCAATTTCCCATGCATTAGGGTTCGAACACTCAGATATATATTCGCACCGTCTTACGTGATGGCAGATTTGTAATGACGGTGCTTGCTTACCATTTCTCAAGCATTAGGGTTCCAACACTCGAACACTTATTAGGAGCCTCTTGCATGATGGCAGATATGTAATTATGTTGTTACTGGCCATTTTTTAAGTATTACGGTTCAAACACTCAGACACATATTCGGACACTCTTGCATGATGGCAGATATGTAATTGTATTGTTTATTTACCATTTCTCGCGCATTAGGATTCAAGCACTCGGACACTTTTTCGCACACTCTTGCATGATGGCAGATATGTAATTATGATGTTTACTTTCCATTTATCAGGCATTAGGGTTCGAGCACTCAGACACATTTGCGGACCCTCTTGCATGATGGCAGATATGTAATTATAGTGTTAATTTACAATTTCTCACGTATTACGATTCCAACGCTCGGATACATATTCGGTCCCTCTTGCAAGATCGCAATTATGTAATTATGATATTGACTTACCATTTCTTATGCATTAGGGTTTGAACACTCGGACACATATTCGGACCCTCTTGCACGATGGCTTATACGTACTTATGGTGTTTGCTTACCATTTCTCATGCATTGGGATTCGAACACTCCCGACACAAATTCGGAACCATTTGCATGATGGCAGATATGTAATTACAGTATTTACTTACCATTTCTCATGCATTAGTGTTCGAACACTTAGACACTTATTTGGAACCTCTTGCGTGATGGTAGATATGTAATTATGGTGTTTACTTATCATTTTTTATGTATTACGGATCGAACACTCAGACACACATGCAGACCCTCTTGCACGATGGCAAACATGTAATTATGGGGTTTAGTTACCATTTCTCATGCATTCGGATTCGAACACTCGTACACTTGTTCGGACCCTCTTGTATGATGGGAGATATGTAATAATGGTGTTTACTTACGATTTCTCATGCATTAGGGTTCGAACAGTCAGACACATATTCAGACACTCTTGCATGATGGCAGCTATGTAATTATGGTGTTTACTTACAATTTCTCATGCATTAGGGTTCGAACACTCGAACACATATTCGGACCCTCTTGCATTATTGCAGATATGTAATTTTGGTGTTACTTACCATTTCTCATGTATTAGGGTTCGAACACTCGGACACTTACTCGGGCCCTCTTACATGGTGGCGGATATGTAGTTATGGAGTATATTTATCATTTCTCATAGACTAGGGTTCAAACACTCAGAGCCATATTCGGACCCTCTTGCATGATGCCACATATGTGATTATGTTCTTTACTTACCATTTCTCATGCATTAGGGTTTGAACACTCGGACACATATTCGGACCCTCTTGCGTGATGACAGATATGTAATTATGGTGTTTACTTACCATTTCTTATGTATTAGGGTTCGAACACTCACCTACATATTCGGACCCTCTTGCATGATGGCCGATATGTAATTATGGTGTTTACTTACCATTTCTCATGCATTAGGGTTCGAACACTCGAAAACATATTCGGACCCTCTTGCATTATTGCAGATTTGTAATTATGGTGTTACTTACCATTTCTCATCTATTACGGTTCGAACACTCGGACACTTATTCGGACCCTCTTTCATTGTGGCAGATATGTAATTATGGAGTTTATTTACCATTTCTCATAGACTAGGGTTCGAACACTCAAAGCCATATTCGGACCCTCTTGCATTATGGCACATACGTAATTATTGTGTTTACTTACCATTTCTCATGCATTTGGGTTCCAACACTCGGACACATATTCGGACCCTCTTGCGTGATGGCAGATATGTAATTTTGGTGTTTAGTTACCATTTCTGATGCATTAGGGTTCGAACACTCGGACACGTATTCGGACCCTCATGGTGGATTGCAGATATGTAATTATGGTGGTACTTACCATTTCTCATATGTTAGGGTCCGAACACTCGGACAATTATTCAGACCCTCTTGCATGATGGCAGATATGTAATTATGGGGTTTATTTTCCATTTCTCATACATTAGGGTTCGAACCCTCGGACACTTATTCGGACCATCTTGCATGATGGCAGATATGTGATTAAGGTGTTTACTTACCATTTCTCATGCATTAGGGTTTGAACACTCAGACACTTATTCGGAACCTCTTGCGTGATGGCAGATAAGTGATTATGGGGTTTACTTCCCATTTCTTATGTATTAGGGTTCAAACACTCATACACATATTCGGACCTTCTTGCATGATGGCAGATATGTAATTTTGGTGTTTACTTACCATTTCTCACGCATGAGGGTTTGAACACTCGAACACATATTCGGTCCCTCTTGTATTATTGCGGATATGTAATTATGGTGTTACTTACCATTTCTCATGTATTAGGGTTCGAACACTCGGACACATATTCGGACCCTCTTACATGGTGGCAGATATGTAACTATGGAGTTTATTTACCATTTCTCATAGACTAGGGTTCGAACACTCAGAGCCATATTCGGACCCTCTTGCATTATGGCACATATGTAATTATGATGTTTACTTACCATTTCTCATCCATCAGGGTTCAAACACTTGGACACATATTCGGACCCTCTTGCATGATGGAAGATATGTAATTTTGGTGTTTAGTTGCCATTTCTCATGCATTAGGGTTCGAACACTCGGACACATATTCGGACCCTCTTGCATGATTGCAGATATGTAATTATGGTGTTTATTTACCATTTCTCATGTATTAGGGTTTGAAAACTCGGACACATATTCGGACCCTCTTGCATGATGGCAGATATGTAATTATGGTGTTTACTTACCATTTCAAATGCGTTTGTGTTGGAACACTCGGACACTTATTCAAACTATCTCGCATGACGGCAGATTTGTAATTGTGGTGTTTACTTACCATTTTTCATGCGTTACGATTCGAACACTCGGACATTTATTCGGACCGTCTTGCATGATGGCTGATATGTAATTGTGGTGTTTATTTTCCATTTCTCATGTATTAGGGTTCGAACACTCAGATACATATTCGAACCCTCTTGCATGATGACAGATATGTAATTATGGTGTTTATTTACCATTTCTCATGCATTAGGATTCGAACACTCGAAAACTTATTCGAACTCTCTTGCACGATGGCGGATATGTAATTATGGTCTTTACTAACCATTTCTCATGGATTGGAGTTCGAACACTCGGATATTTATTCGGACCCTCTTGCATGATGGCAGATATGTAATTATGGTGTTTATTTACCATTTGTCATGCATTCGGGTTCGAACACTCATACACATATTCAGACTCTCTTGCATGATCGTAGATCTGTAATTATGTTGTTTATTTACCATTTCTCATGCGTTAGGTTCGAACACTAGGACATATTTTCAGACCCTCTTGCATTATGGTAGATATTTAATTATAGTGCTTATTTACCATTTGTCATGCATTAGGGTTCGAACACGCGGACACATATTCGAACCCTGTTGCGTGATGGCAGATTTGTAATTATGGTGTTCGTTTTCTATTTCTCGTGTATTAGGGTTCGAACACTCAAATACATGTTCGAACCCCCTTGCATGATAGGAGATATGTAATTATGGTGTTTGCTTACCATTTCTCATGCATTACGGTTCCAACACTCGGACACTTATTCGGAACCTCTTGCACGATGGTAGATATGTAATTATGGTGTTACTTACCATTTCTTATGTATTAGGATTCGAACACTCAGACATATATTCAAACCCTCTTGTATGATGGTAGATATGTAATTATGGTGTTCACTTACCGTTTCTCATGCATTAGGGTTCGAACACTCGGACACTTATTCAGACCCTCTTCAAGGTGGCAGATATATATTATGGTGTTTACTTACCATTTCTCACGCATCTGGGTTCGAACATTCGGACAGTTATTCGGTCCCTCTTGCATGGTGACAGATATGTAATTATAGAGTTTATTTACCATTTCTCATAGATTAGGGTTCGAACACTCAAACACATATTCGGACCCTCTTGCATGATGGCACATATGTGATTATGGTGTTTACTTACCATTTCTCATGCATTACGGTTCGAACACTCGGACACATATTCGGACCCTCTTGCATGATGGCAGATATGTAATTTTGGTGTTTAGTTACCATTTCTCATGCATTAGGGTTCGAACACTCGGACACTTATTCGGAACGTCTTGCATGTTGGCAGATATGTAATTTTTGGTGTTCATTTTCTATTTCTCATGTATTAGGGTTCGAACACTCAAATACATATTCAGACCCTCTTGCATGATGGCAGATATGTAATTATGGTGTTTGCTTACCATGTCTCATGCATTACGGTTCCAACACTCGGGCACTTATTCGAAACCTCTTGCGCGATGGCAGATGTGTAACAATGGTGTTGCTTACCATTTCCTATGTATTTGGGTTCGAACACTCGGACATATATTCAGACCCTCTTGCATGATGGCAGATATGTAATTATGGTGTTCACATACTGTTTGTCATGCATTAGGGTTCGAACACTCGGACACTTATTCGGACCCTCTTGCATGATGACAGATTTGTAATTATGGTTTTCACTTACTGTTTCTCATGCATTAGGGTTCGAACACTCGGACACTTATTCGGACCCTCTAGCATGATGGCAGATATGATATATGGTGTTTACTTCCCATTTCTCACGCATCAGGGTTCGAACATTCGGACACTTATTCGGTCCCTCTTGCATGGTGATAGATATGAAATTATGGAGTTTATTTACCATTTCTCATAGATTAGGGTTCGAACACTCAAACACATATTCGGACCCTCTTGCATGATGGCACATATGGAATTATGGCGTTTACTTACCAATTTCTCATGCATTACGGTTCGAACACTTCGACATATATTCGGACCCTCTTGCATGATGGCAGATATGTAATTTTGGTATTTAGTTACCATTTCTCATGCCTTAGGGTTCGAACACTCGGACACTTATTCGGAACCTTTTGCATGGTGGCAGATATGTAATTATGGTGTTTACTTACCATTTCTTATGTATTAGAGTTCGACCACTCAGACACATATTCGAACCCTCTTGCATGATGACAGATAGGTAATTATGGTGTTTACTTACCATTTCTCATGCATTAGGGTTCGAACACTCAGACACATATTAGGACCCTCTTGCCTGATTGTAGATATGTAGTTATGGTGTTACTTACCATTTCCCATATGTTGGGGTTCGAACACTCGGACACTTAATCGGACCCTCTTGCATGATGGAAGATATGTAATTATGGGGCTTACTTACCATTTCTCATGCATTAGGGTTTGAACCTTCGGACACTTGTTCGGATCCTTTTGCATGATGGCAGATATGTAATTATGGTGTTTACTTACCATTTCTCATGCATTAGTGTTCGAACACACGGACACATATTCGAACCCTCTTGCATTATTGCAGATATGTAATTATGGTGTTACTTACCAATTCTCATGTATTAGGGTTTGGACACTCAGACACTTATTCGGACCCACTTGCATGGTGGCAGATATGTAATTATGGAGTTTATTTACCATTTCTCATAGATTAGGGTTCGAACACTCAGACACATATTTGGACCCTCTTGCATGATGGCACATATGTAATTATGGTGTTTACTTACCATTTCTCATGCATTAGGGTATGAACACTCAAACACATATTAGGACCATCTTGCATGATGGCCGATATGTAATTTTGGTGTTTAGTTACCATTTTTCATGCGTTAGGGTTCGAACACTCGGACACTTATTCGGAAGCTCCTGCATGATGGTAGATATGCAATTATGTTGTTTACTTTCCATTTGTTATGTATTAGGGTTCGAACACTCAGACACATATTTGTACCATCTTGCATAATGACAGATATGTAATTATGGTGTTTACTTACCATTTCTCATGCATAAGGGTTCGAGCAATTGGACATACGTTCGGTCCGTGTTGCCTGATTGCAGATATGTAATTATGGTGTCAGTAACCATTTCTCGTGCATTCGGGCTCGAACACTCAGACACTTATTTGGATCCTCTTGCATTATGGCAGATATGTATTACGGGGTTTACTTACCATTTCTCATGCATCAGGGTTCGAACAATCGGACACTTATTCGGTCCCTTTTGCATTATGGAAGATATGTAATTATGGTGTTTACTTACCATTTCTCATGTATTAGGGTTCGAACACTAACACATATTCGGACACTCTTACATGATGGCAAATATGTAATTACGCTATTTCTTTACCATTTCTCATACGTTAGGATTTGAACACTCGGACACTTATTCGGGCCGTCTTACATGATGGCAGATATGTAATTATGGTGTTTACTTACCATTTCTCATGTTTTTGGGTTCGAACACTCGGACACATATTCTGACCCTCTTGCCTGATTGTAGATATGTAATTATGGCATTACTTACCATTTCTCATGTGTTAGGGTTCGAACACTCGGACACTTATTCGGACCCTCTTGCATGATGGAAGATATGTAATTATGGGGTTTACTTACCATTTCTCATGCATTAGGGCTCGAACCCCCGGACACTTATTCAGACCCTTTTACATGAAGGCAGATATGTAATTATGGTGTTTACTTACCGTTTCTCACGCATTAGGGTTCGAACAATCGGACACATATTTGGACCCTCTTGCATTATTGCAGATATGTAATTATGGTGTTACTTACCATTTCTCATGCATTAGGGTTCGAACACTCAGACACATATTCAGATCCAGTTGCATGATGGCAGATATGTAATTTTGGTGTTTAGTTACCATTTTTCGTGCATTAGGGTTCGAACACTCGGACAGTTATTCAGATCTTCTTGCATGATAGCAGATATGTAATTATGTTGTTTACTTACAATTTCTTATGTATTAGGGTTTGAACACTCAGACACATATTCGAAATCTCTTGCATGATGACAGATATGTAATTATGGTGTTTACTTACAATTTCTCATGCATTAGGGTTCGAACACTCGAACACATATTCGGACCCTCTTGCCTAACTGCAAATATGTAATTATGGTGTTACTTACTATTTCTCATGTGTTAGGGTTCGAACACTCGTACACTTATTCGGACCCTCTTGCACGATGGCTGATATGTAATTATGGGGTTTACTTACCATTTCACATGCATTAGGGTTCGAACCCTCGGACACTTATTCGAACCCTCTTGCATGATGGCAGATATGTAATTATGGTGTTTACTTACCATTTCTCATGCATTAGAGTTCGAACACTCGGACACTTATTCGGACCCTCTTGCATTATGACGGATATGTAATTAGGGTGTTTATTTACCATTTCTCATGTATTAGTGTTTGAAAACACGGACACATATTTGGACCCTCGGACACTTATTCGGACCCTCTTGCATGATGACAGATATGTAATTATGGTGTTCGCTTACCATTTCTCATGCATTAGGGTTCCAACACTCGGACACTTATTCAGAACATCTTGCATGATGGTAGATATGTAATTATGTTGTTACTTACCATTTCTTATGTATTACGGTTAAAACACTCGGACACATATTCAGTCCCTCTTGCATCGTGGGAGATATGTAATTATGGTGTTTACTTACCATTTCTCAGGCATTAGGGTTTGAACTCTCAGACACATATTCGGACACTCTTGCTTGATGGCAGATATGTAACTGCAGTGTTGATATACCATTTCTCACGCATTAGGGTTCGAGCACTCGGACACTTATTCGCCCACTCTTGCATGATGGTAGATATGTAATTATGATGTTTACTTGCCATTTCTCAGGCATCAGGGTTCGAACATTCGGACACATATTCGGACCATCTTGCATGATGGCGTTTATGTAATTGTGGTGTTTATTTGCCATTCCTCACGCATTACGGTTCGAACACTCGGATGCATATTCGACCCCTCTTGCAAGATCGCAGATATGTACTTATGATGTTGACTTACCATTTCTCATGCATTAGGGTTCGAACACTCGGACACATATTCGAACCCTCATGCATGATGGCACATATGTAATTGTGGTGTTTGCTTACCATTTCTCATGCATTGGCGTTGGAACACTCCCCACACAAATTCGGAGCATCTTGCATGATGACAGATATATAATTATGGTATTTACTAACCATTTCTCATGCATTAGGGTTCGAACACACGGACACTAATTCGGAACCTCTTGCATGATGGCAGATATGTAATTATGGTGTTTACTTACCATTTCTTATGTATTAGGGTTCGAACACTCAGACACATATTCGGACCCTCTTGCATGATGGCAGATATATAGTTATGGTGTTTACTTACCATTTGTCATGCATTAGGGTTCGACCACTCGGACACATATTCGCACCCTCTTGCATTATTGCAAATATGTAATTATGGGGTTACTTACCATTTCTCATGTATTGGAGTTCGAACACGCGGACACTTATTCGGACCCTCTTGCATGGTGGCAGATATATAATTATGGAGTTTATTTACCATTTCTCATGGATTTGGGTACGAACACTCAGACACATATTCGGACCCTCTTGCATGATGGCACATATGTAATTATGGTGTTTACTTACAATTTCTCATGCATTAGGGTTCGAACACTTCGACACTTATTCAGACCCTCTTGCATGATGGAAAATATGTAATTATGGTGTTACATACCATTTCCTATGTATTAGGGTTCGAAGACGCAAACACATATTCGGACTGTCTTGCATGATGACAGATATGTAATTACGGTGTTTACTTACCATTTCTCTTGCATTAGGGTTCGAACATTCGGACACATATTCGGACCCTCTTGCATGATGGCAAACATGTAACTATGGGGTTTACTTACCATTTCTCATGCATTAGGGTTCGAACAATCGGACACTTAATCGGACCCTCTTGCATGATGCCAGATATGTTTACTTAGCATTTCTCATGCATTAGGGTTCGAACACTCGGACACATATTCAGACCCTCTTGCATGATGACAGATATGTAATTATAGGGTTTACTTACCATTTCTCATGCATTAGGGTTCGAACCCCCGGACACTTACTCAGACCCTCTTGCATGAAGGCAGATATATAATTATGGTGTTTACTTACCGTTTCTCATGCATTAGGGTCCGAACACTCAGACACATATTTGGACCCTCTTGCATTATTGCAGATATGTAATTATGGTGCTTCTTTACCATTTCATGCATTAGGGTTCGAACACTCGGACACATATTCAGACCTTGTTGCATGATGGCAGATATGTAATTTTCGTGTTTAGTTACCATTTTTCGTGCATTAGGGTTTGAACACTCGGACACTTATTCAGATCTTCTTGCATGATGACAGATATGTAATTATGATGTTTACTTAAAATTTCTTATCTATTAGGGTTAGAACACTCGGACGCATATTCGGACCGTCTTGCATGATAGCAGATATGCAATTATGGTGTTTATTTACCATTTCTCACGCATTACGGTTCGAACACTCAGATACATATTCGAACCCTCTTGCAAGATCGCAGATATGTACTTATGATGTTGACTTACCATTTCTCATGCGTTAGGGTTCGAACACTCGGACACATATTCGGACCCTCATGCATGATGGCATATATGTAATTGTGGTGTTTGCTTACCATTTCTCATGCATTGGGGTTAGAACACTCCCCACGCAAATTTGGAACATCTTGCATGATGGCAGATATATAATTATGGTATTTACTTACCATTTCTCATGCATTAGGGTTCAAACACTCAGACACTTATTCGGAACCTCTTGCATGATGGCAGATATGTAATTATGGTGTTTATTGCCATTTCTCATGCATTAGCACCTAAAACTCTGACAGTTATTCGGACCCTCTTGCATGACCG
>NW_021024648.1:1564651-1605530 GCF_004153795.1 Camellia sinensis
GTTCGAACACCTATACGGATTCCCCTGCACAGATGCCAGATAGTAATTATGGGGTTTACTTACCATTTCTCATGCATTAGGGTTCGAACACTCGGACACATATTCGAACCCTCATGCATGATGGCACATATGTAATTGTGGTGTTTGCTTACCATTTCTCATGCATTGGGGTTGGAACACTCCCCACGCAAATTCGGAACATCTTGCATGATGACAGATATATAATTATGGTATTTACTTACCATTTCTCATGCATTAGGGTTCGAACACACGGACAGTAATTCGGAACCTTTTGCATGATGGCAGATATGTAATTATGGTCTTTACTTACCATTTCTTACGTATTAGGGTTCGAACACTCAGACACATATTCGGACCCTCTTGCCTGATTGTAGATATGCAGTTATGGTGTTACTTACCATTTCTCATATGTTGGGGTTCGAACACTCGGACACTTAATCGGACCCTCTTGCATGATAGCAGATATGTAATTATGGGGTTTACTTACCATTTCTCATGCATTAGGGTTTGAACCCTCGGACACTTGTTCGGATCCTTTTGCATGATGGCAGATATGTAATTATGGTGTTTACTTACCATTTCTCATGCATTAGTGTTCGAACACTCGGACACATATTCGAACCCTCTTGCATTATTGCAGATATGTAATTATGGTGTTACTTACCAATTCTCATGTATTACGGTTTGAACACTCAGACACTTATTCAGACCCACTTGCATGGTGGCCGATAGGTAATTATGGAGTTTATTTACCATTTCTCATAGATTAGGGTTCGAACACTCAGACACATATTTGGAACCTCTTGCATGATGGCACATATGTAATTATGGTGTTTACTTACCATTTCTCATGCATTAGGGTTTGAACACTCGAACACATATTCGGACCATCTTGCATGATGGCCGATATGTAATTTTGGTGTTTAGTTACCATTTTTCATGCATTAGGGTTCGAACACTCGGACACTTATTCGGAACCTCCTGCATGACGGTAGATATGCAATTATGTTGTTTGCTTACCATTTGTTATGTATTAGGGTTCGAACACTCAGACACATATTTGTACCATCTTGCATAATGACAGATATGTAATTATGGTGTTTACTTACCATTTCTCATGCATAACGGTTCGAGCAATTGGACATACGTTCGGTCCGTGTTGCCTGATTGCAGATATGTAATTATGGTGTCACTAACCATTTCTCGTGCATTAGGGCTCGAACACTCAGACACTTATTCGGACCCTCTTGCATGATGGCAGATATGTATTATGGTGTTTACTTACCATTTCTCATGCATCAAGGTTCGAACAATCGGACACTTATTTGGTCCCTTTTACATTACGGAAGATATGTAATTATGGTGTTTACTTACCATTTCTCATGTATTAGGGTTCGAACACTAACACATATTCGGACACTCTTGCATGATTGCAAATATGTAATTACGCTATTTCTTTACCATTTCTCATACGTTAGGATTTGAACACTCGGACACTTATTCGGGCCGTCTTGCATGATGGCAGATATGCAATTATGGTGTTTACTTACCATTTCTCATAATTTAGGGTTCGAACACTCGAACACATATTCGGACCCTCTTGCCTGATTGCAGATATGTAATTATGGCATTACTTACCATTTCTCATGTGTTAGGGTTCAAACACTCAGACACTTATTCGGACCCTCTTGCATGATGGAAGATATGTAATTATGGGGTTTACTTACCATTTCTCATGCATTAGGGTTCGAACCCCCGGACACTTATTCAGACCCTCTTACATGAAGGCAGATATGTAATTATGGTGTTTACTTACCGTTTCTCACGCATTTGGGTTCGAACACTCGGACACATATTTGGACCCTCTTGCATTATTGAAGATATGTAATTATGGTGTTACTTACCATTTCTCATGCATTAGGGTTCGAACACTCAGACACATATTCAGACCCAGTTGCATGATGGCAGATATGTAATTTTGGTGTTTAGTTACCATCTTTCGTGCATTAGGGTTCGAACACTCGGACAGTTATTCAGATCTTCTTGCATGATGGCAGATATGTAATTATGTTTTTTACTTACAATTTCTTATGTATTAGGGTTTGAACACTCAGACACATATTCGAACTCTCTTGCATGATGACAGATATGTAATTATGGTGTTTACTTACCATTTCTCATGCATTAGGGTTCGAACACTCGAACACATATTCGGACCCTCTTGCCAGACTGCAGATATGTAATTATGGTGTTACTTACTATTTCTCATGTGTTAGGGTTCGAACACTCGTACACTTATTCGGACCTCTTGCACGATGGCTGATATGTAATTATGGGGTTTACTTACCATTTCACATGCATTAGGGTTCGAACCCTCGGACACTTATTCGAACCCTCTTGCATGATGACAGATATGTAATTATGGTGTTCGCTTACCATTTCTCATGCATTAGGGTTCCAACACTCGGACACTTATTCAGAACTTCTTGCGTGATGGTAGATATGTAATTATGTTGTTACTTACCATTTCTTATGTATTACGGTTAAAACACTCGGACACATATTCAGTCCCTCTTGCATGGTGGGAGATATGTAATTATGGTGTTTACTTACCATTTCTCAGGCATTAGGGTTCGAACACTCAGTCACATATTCGGACACTCTTGCTTGATGGGAGATATGTAACTGTAGTGTTGATATACCATTTCTCACGCATTAGGGTTCGAGCACTCGGACACTTATTCGCCCAATCTTGCATGATGGCAGATATGTAATTATGATGTTTACTTGCCATTTCTCAGGCATCAGGGTTCGAACATTCGGACACATATTCGGACCATCTTGCATGATGGCGTTATGTAATTGTGGTGTTTATTTTCCATTTGTCACGCATTACGGTTCGAACACTCGGATGCATATTCGACCCCTCTTGCAAGATCGCAGATATGTACTTATGATGTTGAATTACCATTTCTCATGCATTAGGGTTCGAACACTCGGACACATATTCGAACCCTCATGCATGATGGCACATATGTAATTGTGGTGTTTGCTTACCATTTCTCATGCATTGGGGTTGGAACACTCCCCACGCAAATTCGGAGCATCTTGCATGAAGACAGATATATAATTATGGTATTTACTTACCATTTCTTATGCATTAGGGTTTGAACACACAGACAATAATTCGGAACCTCTTGCATGATGGCAGATATGTAATTATGGTGTTTACTTACCATTTCTTATGTATTAGGGTTCGAACACTCAGACACATATTCGGACCCTCTTGCATGATGGCAGATATGTAGTTATGGTGTTTACTTACCATTTCTCATGCATTAGGGTTCGACCACTCGGACACATATTCGCACCCTCTTGCATTATTGCAAATATGTAATTATGGTGTTACTTACCATTTCTCATGTATTGGTGTTCGAACACACAGACACTTATTCGGACCCTCTTACATGGTGGCAGATATGCAATTATGGAATTTATTTAGCATTTCTCATGGATTAGGGTACGAACACTCAGACACATATTCGGACCCTCATGCATGATGGCACATATGTAATTATGGTGTTTACTTACAATTTCTCATGCATTAGGGTTCGAACACTTCGACACTTATTCGGACCCTCTTGCATGATGGAAAATATGTAATTATGGTGTTACATACCATATCCTATGTATTAGGGTTCGAAGACGCAAACACATATTCAGACCGTCTTGCATGATGACGGATATGTAATTACGGTGTTTACTTACCATTTCTCTTCCATTAGGGTTCGAACATTCGGACACATATTCGGACCCTCTTGCATGATGGCAAACATGTAACTATGGGGTTTACTTACCATTTCTCACGCATTAGGGTTCGAATACTCGGACACTTATTCGGACCCTCTTGCATGATGACAGATATGTTTACTTACCATTTCTCATGCATTAGGGTTCGAACACTCGGACACATATTCGGACCCTCTTGCATGATGGCAGATATGTAATTATAGGGTTTACTTACCATTTCTCATGCATTAGGGTTCGAACCCCCAAACACTTATTCAGACCCTCTTGCATGAAGGCAGATATGTAATTATGGTGTTTACATACCGTTTCTCATGCATTAGGGTTCGAACACTCGGACACATATTTGGACCCTCTTGCATTATTGCAGATATGTAATTATGGTGTTTCTTACCATTTCTCATGCATTAGGGTTCGAACACTCGGACACATATTCAGACCTTGTTGCATGATGGCAGATATGTAATTTTCGTGTTTAGTTACCATTTTTCGTGCATTAGGGTTCGAACACTCGGACGCTTATTCAAATCTTCTTGCATGATGACAGATATGTAATTATGATGTTTACTTTAAATTTCTTATCTATTAGGGTTCGAACACTTGGACACATATTCAGACCGTCTTGCATGATAGCAGATATGTAATTATGGTGTTTATTTACCATTTCTCACGCATTACGGTTCGAACACTCGGATACATATTCGAACCCTCTTGCAAGATCGCAGATATGTACTTATGATGTTGACTTACCATTTCTCATGCATTAGGGTTCGAACACTCGGACACATATTCGGACCCTCATGCATGATTGTGGTGTTTGCTTACCATTTCTCATGCATTGGGGTTGGAAGACTCCCCACGCAAATTCGGAACATCTTGCATGATGACAGATATATAATTATGGTATTTACTTACCATTTCTCATGCATTAGGGTTCGAACACTCGGACACTTATTCGGAACCTCTTGCATGATAGCAGATATGTAATTATGGTGTTTACTTACCATTTCTTATGTATTATGGTTCGAACACTCAAACACATATTCGGACCCTCTTGCATAATGGCAGATATGTAGTTATGGTGTTTGCTTACCATTTCTCATGCATTAGGGTTCGACCACTCGGACACATATTCGGACCCTTTTGCATTATTGCAAATATGTAATTATGTTGTTACCTACCATTTCTCATGTATTAGTGTTCGAACACGCGGACATTTATTTGGACCCTCTTACGTGGTGGCAGATATGTAATTATGGAGTTTATTTACCATTTCTCATGGATTAGGATACGAACACTCAGACACATATTCGGACCCTCTTGCATGATGGCACATATGTAATTATGGTGTTTACTTACAATTTCTCATGCATTAGGGTTCGAACACTTGGACACATATTCGGACCCTTTTGCATGATGGCAGATATGTAATTATGCTGTTACATACCATTTCTTATGTATTAGGGTTCGAACACGCAAACACATATTCGGACCGTCTTGCATGATGACAGATATGTAATTACGGTGTTTACTTACCATTTGTCTTGCATTACGTTTCGAGCATTCGGACACATTCGGACCCTCTTGCATAATTGCAGATATGTGATTATGGTGTTACTTACCATTTATCATGTAATACGGTTCGAACACTCGGACACTTATTCGGACCCTCTTGCATGATGGCAAATATGTAACTATGGGGTTTACTTATCATTTCTCATGCATTAGGGGTCGAACACTCAAACACTTATTCGGACCCTCTTGCATGATGGCAGATATGTAATTATGGTATTTAATTACCATTTCTCATGCATTAGGGTTCAAACACTCGGACACATATTCGGACCCTCTTAACTATGGGTTTGACTTAGCATTTCTCATGCATTAGGGTTCGAACACTCGGATACTTATTCGGACCCTTTTACGTGATGGCAGATATATAATTATGGTGTTTACTTACCATTTCTCAGGCATTAGGGTTTGAAAACTCGGACACTTATTCGTACACTCTTGCATGATGGCAGATATGTAATTATGGTGTTTACTTACCATTTCTCAAGCATTAGGGTTCGAACACTCCGACACATATTTGAACCCTCTTGCATGAGGGCTCATATGTAAACATGGTGTTTACTTTCCATTTCTCACGCATTAGGGTTCGAACACTCAGATACATATTCTGACTGTCTTTTATGATGCCAGATATGTAATTATGGTGTTTGCTTACCATTTCTGATGCATTGGGGTTCCAACACTCGAACACTTATTCGGAATATCTTGCATGATTGCAGATATGTAATATTGTTGTTACTTACCATTTCTTATGTAGTAGGGTTCAAACACTCGGACACATATTCGGACCCTCTTGCATGATGGCACATATGTAATTATGGTGTGTAGTCACCATTTCTCTGGTATTAGGGTTCGAACACTCAGACACATATTCGGCCACTCTTGCATGATGGCAGATATGTAACTGTAGTGTTTATTTTCTATTTCTCACGCATTAGGGTTCGAGCACTCGGACACTTATTCTCACACTCTTGCATGATGGCAGATATGTAATTATTGTGCTTATTTACCATTTCTCACGCATTACGGTTCGAACACTCGGATACATCTTCGGACCATCGTACAAGATGGTAGATATGTAATTATGATGTTGACTTACCATTTCTCATTCAATAGGATTCGAACACTTGGACACATATTCGGACCCTCTTGCGTGATGGTAGATATGTAATTATGGTGTTTGCCTACCATTTCTCATACATTGGGGTTCGAACACTCCTGACACAAACTTGGAACCTCTTGCATGATGGCATATATGTAATTATGGTATTTACTTACCATTTCTCATGAATTCGGTTTCGAACACTCGGACACTTATTCAGAACCTCTTGCATGATGGCAGATAAGTAATTATGGTGTTTCCTTACCATTTCTTATGTATTAGGGTTCGAACACTCAGACACATATTCGGACCCTCTTGCATGATGGCAGATATGTGGTTATGGTGTTTACTTAGTATTTCTCATGCATTAGGGTTCGACCACTCGGACACATATTCGGACCCTCTTGCATTATTGCAAATATGTAATTATGGTGTTACTTACCATTTCTCATGTATTAGGGTTCGAACACTCGGACACTTATTCGAACCCTCTTGCATCGTGGCTGATATGTAATTATGGAGTTTATTTACCATTTCTCATGGATTATGGTTCGAACACTCAAACACATATTCGGACCCTCTTGCATGATGGCACAATGTAATTATGGTGTTTATTTACAATTTCTCATGCATTAGGGTTAAAACACTCGGACACATATTCGCACCCTCTTGCATGATGGTAGATATGTAATTATGGAGCTACTTACCATTTTCTTATGTATTAGGGTTCGAACACGCAAACACATATTCGGACCGTCTTGCATGATGACAGATATGTAATTATGGTGTTTACTTACCATTTCTCATGTATTCAGGTTCGAACACTTGGACACATATTCAGACCCTCTTGCATAATTGCAGATATGTAATTATGGTGTTACTTACCATTTCTCATGTATTTGGGTTCGAACACTCGGATACTTATTTGGACCCTCTTGCATGATGACAGATATGTAACTATGGGATTTATTACCATTTCTCAGGCGCTTTTTCTCATGCATTATGGTTCGAACACTCGGACACATATTCGGACCCTCTCGCATTGTAGAAGATATGTAATTATGGTGTTACTTACCGTTTCTCATCGATTAGGGTTCTAACACTCGGACACTTATTCGGACGCTCTTGCATGGTGGCAGATACGTAATTATGGAGTTTATTTACCATTTCTCAAGGATTAGGGTTCGAGCACTCAGACATATATTCGGACACCCTTGCATGATGGCACATATGTAATTATGGTGTTTACTTACAATTTCTCATGCAATAGGGTTTGAACTCTCGGACACATATTCGAACCCTCTTGCATGATGACAGATATATAATTATGGTGTTTACATACCATTTCTCAGGCATTAAGGTTCGAACACACGGACACTTATTCGGACCCTCTTGCATGATGGCATATTTGTAATTATGGTGTTTGTTGACCATTTGTCGGGTATTAGGGTTTGAACACTCGGACACTTGTCCAGACCCTCTTGCATGATGGCAGATATGTAATTATGGAGTTTATTTACCACTTCTCAACGATTAGGGTTCAAACACTCAGACACATATTGGGACCCTCTTGCATGATGGCACATGTGTAATTATGGTGTTTTCTTACAATTTCTCATGCATGAGGGTTCGAACACTTGGACACATATTAAGACCCTCATTGTAACAAGCCTCGCGGGGGACCTCGCTACAGCTCGGACTCGGCTTTTCGTAGTCACGGTTCTAAGTCTGAACCAAAGAGTCCAAATCCGGCAAATCGTTTTAGGAAAACTGATTTTTGAAAGAAGTGCCAAACATGGACTGCTTTGCCAGATACAGAGTAAGGTCGGTCAAAAATGGGGTGTCTACACTCATGCATGGTGGTAGATATGTAATTATGGTGTTTACTTACCATTTCTCATGCATTGGGGTTCGAACACTCGGACACTTAGTCGGACCCTCTTGCATGATGGCAGATTTGTAATTATGGTGTTTATTTACCATTTCTCATATATTAGGGTTCGAACACTCAGATACGTATTTGGACCCTCTTGCATGTTGGCAGATATGTAATTATGGTGTTTGCTTACCATTTATCATGCATTAGGGTTCCAACACTCGGACACTTATTCGGAACCTCTTGCATGATGGTAGATATGTAATTATGATGTTCACTTGCCATTTCTCAAGCATTAGGATTCTAACACTCAGACACATATTCGGACCATCTTGCGTGATGGCGGATATGTAATTATGGTGTTTATTTACCGTTTCTCACGCATTACGATTTGAACACTCGGATACATATTCGGACCCTCTTACAAGATGGCAGATATTTAACTATGATGTTGACTTACCATTTCTCATGCATTAGGGTTTGAACACTCGGACACATATTCGGACCCTCTTGCATGGTGGCATGCATATAATTATGGTGTTTGCTCCCCATATCTCATGCATTGGGGTTCGAACACTCCAGACACAAATTCAGAACCTCTTGCATGATGGTAGATATGTAATTATGGTATTTACTTACCATTTCTCATCCATTAGGTTCGAGCACTCGGACACTTATTCGGAACCTCTTGCATCATGGCAGATATGTAATTGTGGTGTTTACTTACCATTTCTTTTGTATTAGGCTTTGAACAGTCAGACACATATTCAGACCCTCTTACATAATGACAGATATGTAGTTATGGTGTTTACTTGCCATTTCTCATGCGTTATGGTTCAAACACTCAGGCACACATTCGGACCCTCTTGCATTATTGCAGATATATAATTATGGTGTTTATTTACCATTTCTCAGGAATTAGGGTTCGAACTCTCGGACACATATTCGAACCCTCTTGCATGATGACATATATATAATTATGGAGTTTATTTACCATTTCTCATGGCTTAGGATTCAAACACTCAGACACATATTCGGACCCTCTTGCATGATGGCAGATATGTAATTATGGTGTTTACTTACAATTTCGCATGCATTAGGGTTCGAACACTTGGACACATATTCGGACCCTCTTGTTTGGAGGAAGATATGTAATTATGGTGTTTATTTACCATTTCTCATGTATTAGGGCATGAACACTCAGATACATATTCGGACCCTCTTGCATGTTGGCAGATATGTAATTACGGTGTTTGCTTACCATTTTTCTTGCATTCGGGTTCCAACAATCGGACACTTATTCGGAACCTCTTGCATGATGGCAGATATGTAATTATGATGTTAACATGCCATTTCTCAGGCATTATGATTCAAACACTCAGACACATATTGTAACAAGCCCGCGGGGGACCTCGCTACAGCTCGGACTCGACTCTTCGTAGTCACGGTTCTAAGTCTGAACCAAAGAGTCCAAATCCGGCAAATCGTTTTGTAAAAAAAAACTGATTTTTGAAAGAAGTGCCAAACATGGACTGCTTTGCCAGATTCAAACACTCAGACACATATTCTGACCGTCTTGCATGATGCCAGAAATGTAATTACGGTGTTTATTTAGCATTTCTCACGCATTACGGTTCGAACACTCGGACACATATTCAGACCCTCTTGCATGGTGGCATATATGTAATTTTGGTGTTTGCTTACCATATCTTATGCATTGGGGTTCGAACACTCCCGACACAAATTCAAAACCTCTTGCATGATGTCAGATATGTAATTATGGTATTTACTTACCATTTCTCCTGCATTAGTGTTCAAACACTCGGACACTTATTCAGAACCTCTTGCTTGATGGCAGATATGTAATTATGGTGTTTACTTACCACTTCTTTGGTATTAGGGTTTAAACAGTCAGACACATATTCGGACCCTCTTACATGACGGCAGATATGTAGTTATGGTCTTTACTTGCCATTTCTCATGCATTAGGGTTCGAACACTCGGGCACACATTTGGACCCTCTTACATTATTATAGAAATGAAATTATGGTGTTTATTTACCATTTCTCATGTATTAGGGTTCGAACACTCGGGCACTTATTCGGACCATCTTGCATGATGACAGATATGTAATTATGATGTTTACTTACCATTTCTCATGCATTAGGGTTCGAACACTCGGACACGTATTCGGACCCTCTTGCATGATTGCAGATATGTAATTATGGGGTTTACTTACCATTTCTCCTGTAATAGGGTTCGAACACTCGGACACTTATTCGGACCCTCTTGCATGATGGCAGATATGTAATTATGGTGTTTACTTGCCATTTCTAATGCACTGGGGTTCGAACACTCGGACACTTATTCAGACCCTCTTGCATGATGACAGATACGTAATTATGGAGTTTATTTCCCCTTTCTCACACATTAAGGTTTGAGCACTCAGACACTTATTCGCACACTGTTTCATGATGGTAGATATGTAATTATGGTGGTTACTTACCATTTCTCAGGCACTAGGGTTCGAACACTCGCACACATATTCGGACCCACGTGCGTGATGGCAGACATGTAATTATGGTGTTTGTTTTGCATTTCTCACAAATTAGGGTCCGAACACTAAGATACATATTCGGATCGTCTTACATGATGGCAGAGATGTAATTATGGTGTTTCCTTACGATTTCTCACGCATTACGGTTCCAACATTTGGACAGTTATACAGAACCTCTTGCATGATAGCAGATATGTAATTATGTTGTTACTTACCATTTCTTATGTATTAGGGTTCAAACACTCGGACACATATTCGGACCCTCTACCATGATGAGAGATATGTAATTATGGAGTTTACCTACCATTTCTCTGGCATTGGGGTTCGAATACACAGACATATATTCGGACACTCTTACATGATGGCAAATATGTAATTGTAGTGTTTATTTACCATTTATCACGCATTAGGGTTCGAGCACTAGGACACTTATTCGCACACTCTTGCATGATGGCAGATATGTAATTATGATGTTTACTTGCCATTTCTCAAGCATTAGGGTTCGAACACACAGACACATATGCGGACCCTCGCGCATGATGGCAGATATGTAATTATGGTGTTTATTTACCATTTCTCGCCCATTATGGTTCGAACACTCGGACATATATTCGGACCCTCTTGCAAGATCGCAGTTATGTAATTACGATGTTGACTTACCGTTTCTTATGCATAAGGGTTCGAACACTCGGACACATATTTGGATCCTCTTGCAAGATGGCATATATGTAATTATGGTGTTTGTTTACCATTTCTCATGCATTAGGGTCCGAACAATCCCGACACAAATACGGAACCTCTTGTACGATGGAAAATATGTAAGTATGGTATTTACTTACCATTTCTCATGCACTATGGTTCGAACACTCAGACACTTATTCAGAACCTCTTGCTTGATGGCAGATATGAAATTATGGTGTTTACTTACCCTTTATTATGTATTAGGGTTTGAACACTCAAGCACATATTCGGACCCTCTTGCATGATGTCAGATATGTAGTTATGGTGTTTACTTACCATTTATCATGCATTAGGGTTCGAACACTAGGACACATATTCGGACCCTCTTGCATTGTAGCAGATATGTAATTATGGTGTTACTTACCATTTCTCATGTATTAGGGTTCTAACAGTCGGACACTTATTCGGACACTCTTGCATGGTGGCAGATATGTAATTATGGAGTTTATTTACCATATCTCATAGATTAGAGTTCGAACACTCAGACACATATTCGGACCCTCTTGCATGATGGCACATATGTTATTATGGTGTTCACTTACCATTTATCGTGCATTAGTCTTCGAACACTCGGACACATATTCGGACCCTCTTGCACGATGGCAGATATGTAATTATGGTGTTTACTTACCATTTCTCATGCATTAGGGTTCGAACACTCAGACACTTATTCGAAACCTCTTGCATGATGGCAGATATGTAATTATGGTGTTTACTTACCATTTCATATGTATTCGGGTTCGAACAATCAGACACATATTTGGACCCTCTTGCGTGATGAAAGATATTTAATTAAGGTGTTTACTTACCATTTCTCGTTCATTAGGGTTCGAGCACATGGACACATATTCGGACCCTCTTGCATGATTGCAGATATGTAATTGTGGTGTTACTTATAATTTCTCATGTATTAGAGTTCGAACACTAGGACACTAGGACTCTTGCATGATGGCAGATATGTAGTTATGAGGTTTACTTACGATTTCTCATGCATTAGGGTTCGAACATTCGAACACTAATTCGGACCCTCTTGCATGATGCCAGATATGTAATTTTGTTGTTACTTACCATTTCTTATGTATTAGGGTTCAAACACTCGGACACATATTCGGACCCTCTACCACGATGAGAGATATGTAATTATGGTGTTTACCTACCATTTCTCTGGCATTGCGGTTCGAATATGCAGACACATATTCAGACACTCTTGCATGATGGCAAATATGTAATTGTAGTGTTTATTTACCATTTATCACGCATTAGGGTTCGAGCACTCGGACACTTTTTCGCATACTCTTGCATGATGGCAGATATGTAATTATGATGTTTACTTGCCATTTCTCAGGCATTAGGGTTCGAACACTCAGACACATATGCGGACCCTCTTGCATGATGGCAGATATGTAATTATGATGTTGACTTACCGTTTCTTATGCATAAGGGTTCGAACACTCGGACACATATTTGGACCCTCTTGCAAGATGGCATATATGCAATTATGGTGTTTGCTTACCATTTCTCATGCATTGGGGTCCGAACACTCCCGACACAAATTCAGAACCTCTTGCACGATGGCAGATATGTAACTATGGTATTTACTTACCATTTCTCATGCAGTATGGTTCGAACACTCAGACACATATTCGGAACCTCTTGCATGATGGCAGATATGAAATTCTGGTGTTTACTTACCACTTATTATGTATTAGGGTTTGAACAGTCAAACACATATTCGGACCCTCTTGCATGATGGTAGATATGTAGTTATGGTGTTTACTTACCATTTCTCATGCATTAGGGTTCGAACACTAGGACACATATTCGGACCCTCTTGCATTGTAGCAGATATGTAATTATGGTGTTACTTACCATTTCTCTTGTATTAGGGTTCTAACTGTCGGAAACTTATTCAGACACTCTTGCATGGTGGCAGATATGTAATTATGGAGTTTATTTACCATTTCTCATAGATTAGAGTTCGAACATTCAGACACATATTCGGACCCTCTTCCACGATGGCACATATGTAATTATGGTGTTCACTTACCATTTATCGTGCATTAGTCTTCAAACACTCGGACACATATTCGGACCCTCTTGCACGATGGCAGATATGTAATTATGGTGTTTACTTACCATTTCTCATGCATTAGGGTTCGAATACTCGGACACATATTCGGACCCTTTTGCATGATTGCAGATATGTAATTATGGTGTTACTTATAATTTCTCATGTATTAGGGTTCGAACACTAGGACACTTATTCGGACACTCTTGCATGATGGCAGATATGTAGTTATGAGGTTTACTTATCATTTCTCATGCATTAGGGTTCGAACACTCGAACACTTATTCGGACCCTCTTGCATGATGGCGGATATGTGATTATGGTGGACCCTCTTGCATTGTAGCAGATATGTAATTATGGTGTTACTTACCATTTCTCATGTATTAGGGTTCTAACAGTCGGACACTTATTCGGACACTCTTGCATGGTGGCAGATATGTAATTATGGAGTTTATTTACCATTTCTCATAGATTAGAGTTCGAACACTCAGACACATATTCGGACCCTCTTCCATGATGGCACATATGTTATTATGGTGTTCACTTACCATTTATCGTGCATTAGTCTTCGAACACTCGGACACATATTCGGACCCTCTTGCACGATGGCAGATATGTAATTATGGTGTTTACTTACTATTTCTCATGCATTAGGGTTCGAACACTCGGACACTTATTCGAAACCTCTTGCATGATGGCAGATATGTGATTATGGTGTTTTCTTACCATTTCTTATGTATTCGGGTTCGAACACTTAGACACATATTTGGTCCCTCTTGCATGATGAAAGATATTTAATTATGGTGTTTACTTACCATTTCTCGTTCATTAGGGTTCGAACACACGGACACATATTCGGACCCTCTTGCATGATTGCAGATATGTAATTATGGTGTTACTTATAATTTCTCATGTATTAGAGTTCGAACACTAGGACACTTATTCAGATACTCTTGCATGATGGCAGAAATGTAGTTATGAGGTTTACTTACCATTTCTCATGCATTAGGGTTCGAACACTCGAACACTAATTCGGACCCTCTTGCATGATGCCAGATATGTAATTATGTTGTTACTTACCATTTCTTATGTATTAGGGTTCAAACATTCGGACACATATTCGGACCCTCTACCACGATGAGAGATATGTAATTATGGTGTTTACCTACCATTTCTCGGGCATTGGGGTTCGAATATGCAGACACATATTCGGACACTCTTGCATGATGGCAAATATGTAATTGCAGTGATTATTTACCATTTATCACGCATTAGGGTTCGAGCACTCGGACACTTTTTCCCACACTCTTGTATGATGGCAGATATGTAATTATGATGTTTACATGCCATTTCTCAGGCATTAGGGTTCGAACACTCAGACACATATGCGGACCCTCTTGCATGATGGAAGATATGTAATTATGGTGTTTATTTACCATTTCTTGCCCATTATGGTTCGAACACTCGGACACATATTCGGACCCTCTTGCAAGATCGCAGTTATGTAATTATGATGTTGACTTACCGTTTCTTATGCATAAGGGTTCGAACACTCGGACACATATTTGGACCCTCTTGCAAGATGGCATATATGAAATTATGGTGTTTGCTTACCATTTCTCATGCATTGGGGTCCAAACACTCCCGACACAAATTCGGAACCTCTTGCACGATGGCAGATATGTAACTATGGTATTTACTTACCATTTCTCATGCAGTATGGTTCGAACACTCATACACATATTCGGAACCTCTTGCATGATGGCAGATATGAAATTATGGTGTTTACATACCATTTATTATGTATTAGGGTTTGAACAGTCAAACACATATTCGGACCCTCTTGCATGACGGCAGATATGTAGTTATGGTGTTTACTTACCATTTCTCATGCATTAGGGTTCGAACACTAGGACACATATTCGGACCCTCTTGCATTGTAGCAGATATGTAATTATGGTGTTACTTACCATTTCTCATGTATTAGGGTTCTAACTGTCGGACACTTATTCGGACACTCTTGCATGGTGGCAGATATGTAATTATGGAGTTTATTTACCATTTCTCATAGATTAGAGTTCGAACATTCAGACACATATTCGGACCCTCTTCCACGATGGCACATATGTTATTATGGTGTTCACTTACCATTTATCGTGCATTAGTCTTCGAACACTCGGACACATATTCGGCCCCTCTAGCACGATGGCAGATATGTAATTATGGTGTTTACTTACCATTTCTCATGCATTAGGGTTCGAATACTCTGACACATATTCGGACCCTCTTGCATGATTGCAGATATGTGAGTATGGTGTTACTTATAATTTCTCATGTATTAGGGTTCGAATACTAGGACACTTATTCGGACACTCTTGCATGATGGCAGATATGTAGTTATGAGGTTTACTTATCATTTCTCATGCATTAGGGTTCGAACACTCGAACACTTATTCGGACCCCCTTGCATGATGGCGGATATGTGATTATGGTGTTTACTTACCATTTCTAATGCATTTGGGTTCGAACACTCGGACACTTATTCGCACACTCTTGCATGAGGGTAGATATGTAATTATGATGTTTACATACCATTTCTCGGGCACTAGGGTTTGAACACTCAGACACATATTCGAACCCTCTTGCATGATGGCTGATATGTAATTATGGTGTTTATTTTGCATTTCTCACGAATTAGAGTTCGAACACTCAGATACATATTCGGACCGTCTTACATGATGGCAGATATGTAATTATGGTGTTTGCAAACCATTTCTCATGCATTAGGGTTCCAACACTCGGACAGTTATTCGGAACCTCCTGCATGATGGCAGATATGTAATTATGTTGTTACTTACCATTTCTTATGTATTAGCGTTCAAACGCTCGGACACATATTCGGACGCTCTGGCATGATGAGAGATATGTAATTATGTTGATTGCCAACCATTTCTCTGGCATTAGGGTTCGAATACTCAGACCCATATTCGGACACTCTGGCATGATGGCAAATATGTAATTGTAGTATTTATTTACCATTTATCACGCATTAGGGTTCGAGCACTTGGATACTTATTCGCACACTCTTGCATTGTAGAAGATACGTAATTATGGTGTTACTTACCATTTCTCCTGTATTAGGATTTTAACACTCGGACACTTATTCGGACGTTCTTGCATGGTGGCAGATATGTAATTATGGAGTTTATTTACCATTTCTCATAGATTAGAGTTCGAACACTTAGACACATATTCGGACCCTCTTGCATGATGGCACATATATAATTATGGTGTTTACTTACCATTTATCGTGCATTAGTCTTCGAACAATCGGAGACATATTCGGACCCTCATGCACGATGGCAGATATGTGATTATGGTGTTTACTTACCATTTCTCATGCATTAGGGTTCGAACACTAGGACACTTATTCGGAACCTCTTGCATGATGGCAGATATGTAATTATGGTGTTTACTAACCATTTCTTATGTATTAGGGTTCGAACACTCAAACACATATTTGGACCCTCTTGCGTGATGACAGATATGTAATTATGATGTTTACTTACCATTTCTCATGCATTAGGGTTCGGACACTCGGACACATATTCGGACACTCTTGCATGATTACAGATATGTAATTGTGGTGTTACTTACCATTTCTCATGTATTAGGGTTCGAACACTCGGACACTTATTCGCACACTCGTGCATGATGGCAAATATGCAATTATGGTGTTTGCTTACCATTTCTCAAGCAGTAGGGTTCGAACACTCAAACACATATTCGGACCATCTTGCATGATGGCTAATATGTAATTATGGTGTTTATTTTTGATTTCTCACACATTAGGGCTCGAACACTCAGATACATATTCGGACCGTCTTGCTAGATGGCACATATGTAATTATGGTGTTTGCTTACCATTTCTCATGCATTAGGGTACCAACACTCGGTCACTTACTCTGAACTTCTTGCATGATGGCTGATATGTAATTGTGTTGTTACCCACCATTTCTTATGTATTAGGGTTCAAACACTCAGACACATATTCGGACCCTCTTGCATGATGGGAGATATGTAATTATGGTGTTTACTTACCATTTCTCAGGCATTAGGGTTCGAACACTCGGACACATATTCGGACACTAATATAATGGCAGACATGTAATTGTAGTGTTTATTTACCATTTCTCACTCATTAGGGTTCCAGCACTCGGACACTTATTCGCACACTCTTCATTGATGGCAGATCTGTAATTACGATGTTTACTTTCCATTTCTCAAGCATTAGGGTTCGAAGACTCAGACACATATTCGGAACCTCTTGCATGAAGGCAGATATGTAATTATGGTGTTTATTTACCATTTCTCACGCATTAAGGTTCGAACACTCGGATACATATTCGGACCATCTTGCAATATCACAGATATGTAATTATGATGTTGACATACCATTTCTCATGCATTAGGGTTCGAACAATCGGACACATATTCGGACCCTCTTGCATGATGGCATATATGTAATTTTGGTGTTTACTTACCATTTCTTATGTATTAGGGTTCGAACACTCAGACACATATTCGGACCCTCTTGGATGATGGCAGATATGTAGCTATGGTGTTGACTTACCATTTCTCATCCATTAGGGTTCAACCACTCAGACACATATTCGGACCCTCTTGCATTATTGCAGATATGTAATTATGGTGTTACTTACCATTTCTCATGTATTAGGGTTTGAACACTCTTACACTAATTCAGACCCTCTTGCATGGTGGCAAATATGTAATTATGGAGTTTATTTACTATTTCAACTAGATTAGAGTTCGAACACTCAGACACATATTCGGACCCTCTTCCGTGATGGCACATATGTAATTATGGTGTTTACTTACCATTTATCGTGCATTAGTCTTCGAACAGTCGGACACATATTCGGACCCTCTTGCACGATGTCAGATATGTCATTACGGTGTTTACTTACCATTTGTCATGCATTAGGGTTCGAACACTCGGACACTTATTCAGAACCTCTTGCATGATGACAGATATGTAATTATGGTGTTTACTTACCATTTCTTATGTATTAGGGTTCGAACAGTTAGACACATATTTGGACCCTCTTGCGTGATGACAGATATTTAATTATGGTGTTTACTTACCATTTCTCATTCATTAGGGTTCGAACACTCGGACACATATTCGGACCCTCTTGCATGATTGCAGATATGTAATTATGGTGTTACTTACAATTTCTCATGAATTAAGGTTCGAACACTCGGACACTTATTCGGACACTCTTGCATGATGGCAGATATGTAGTTATGAGGTTTACTTACCATTTCTCATGCATTAAGGTTCGAACACTCGGACACTTATTCGGATCCTCTATCATGATAGCAGATATGTAATTATGGTGTTTACTTACCATTTCTAATGCATTTGGGTTCGAACACTCGGACACATATTCAGACCCTCTTGCATGATGACAGATATGTAATTATGGAGTTTATTTACCATTTCTTACCCATTAGGGTTCGAGCACTCGGACACTTATTCGCACACTCTTGCATGATGGTACATATGTAATTATGGTGTTTACTTACCATTTCTCAGACACTAGGGTTCGAACACTCAGACACATATTCGGAGCCTCTTGCATGATGGCAGATATGCAATTATGGTGTTTATTTTGCATTTCTCACAAAATAGGGTTCGAACACTTAGATACATATTCGGACCGTCTTACATGAGGGCAGATATGTAATTATGGTGTTTGCTTATCATTTCTCATGCATTACGGTTCCAACACTCGGACAGTTATTCGGAACCTCCTGCATGATGGCAGATATGTAATTATGTTCTTACTTACCATTTCTTATGTATTAGCGTTCAAACACTCGGTCACATATTCGGACCCTCTGACATGATGAGAGATATGTAATTATGGTGCTTGCCTACCATTTCTCTGGCATTAGGGTTCGAATACTCAGACACATATTCGGACACTCTGGCATGATGGCAAATATGTAATTGTAGTGCTTATTTACCATTTACCACGCATTGGGGTTCGAGCACTCGAACACTTATTCGCACACTCATGCATTGTAGAAGATATGTAATTATGGTGTTACTTACCATTTCTCATGTATTAGGGTTCTAACAGTCAGACACTTATTTGGACGCTCTTGCATGGTGGCAGATATGTAATTATGTAGTTTATTTACCAATTCTCATAGATTAGAGTTCGATCAACCAGACACATATTTGGACCCTCTTCCATGATGACATATATGTAATTATGGTGTTTACTTACCATTTCTCAGGCATTAGGGTTCGAACACTCAGACACATATTCGGACAATCTTGCATGATGGCCGATATGTAATTGTAGTGTTTATTTACCATTTCTCACTCATTAGGGTTCGCGTACTCGGACACTTATTCGCACACTCTTGCATGATGGCAAATCTGAAATTACGATGTTTACTTGCCATTTCTCAAGCATTAGGATTCGAAGACTCAGACACATATTCGAAACCTCTTGCATGATGGCAGATATGTAATTATGGTGTTTATTTACCATTTCTTACGCATTAAGGTTCGAAAACTCGGATACATATTCGGACCATCTTGCAATATCGCAGATATGTAATCATGATGTTGACTTACCATTTCTCATGCATTAGGGTTCGAACACTCGGACACATATTCGGACCTTCTTGCATGATGGCATATATGTAATTATGGTGTTTGCTTACCATTTCTCATGCATTGGGGTTCGAACACTCCCGACACAAATTCGACACCTCTTGCATGATGGCAGATATGTAATTATGGTATTCACTTTCCATTTCTCGTGCATTAGAGTTCGAACACTCGGTCACTTATTCGGAACCTCTTGCATGATGACATATATCTAATTATGGTGTTTACTTACCATTTCTTTTGTATTAGGGTTCGAACACTCAGACTCAAATTCGGACCCTGTTGGATGATGGCAGATATGTAGTTATGGTGTTTACATACCATTTCTCATGCATTAGGGTTCGGCCGCTCAGACACATATTCGGACCCTCTTGCATTATTGCAAATATGTAATTACGGTGTTACTTACCATTTCTCATGTATTAGGGTTCAAACACTTGTACACTAATTCAGACCCTCTTGCATGGTGGCAGATATGTAATTATGGAGTTTATTTACCATTTCTCAAGGATTAGGGTTCGAACACTCAGACACATATTCAGACCCTCTTGCATGATGGCACATATGTAACAATGGAGTTTACTTACAATTTCTCATGCATTACGGGTCGAACACCTTGACACATATTCGGACCCTCTTGCATGATGGCAGATATGTAATTATGGTGTTTACTTACCATTTCTCATGCTTTAGAGTTCGAACACTCAGGCACTTATTCGGAACCTCTAGCGTGATGGCGGATATGTAATGATGGTGTTTACTTACCATTTGTTATGTATTAGGGTTCGAACACTCAGACACATGTTCGGACCCTCTTGCATGATGATAGATATGTAATTATGGTGTTCACTTACCATTTCTCATGCATTAGGGTTCGAACAATCGGACACTTATTCGGAACCTCTTGCATGATGGCAGATATGTAATGATGGTGTTTACTTACCATTTGTTATGTATTAGGGTTCGAACACTCAAACACATGTTCAGACCGTCTTGCATGATGATAGATATGTAATTATGGTGTTCACCTACCATTTCTCATGCATTAGGGTTCGAACAATCGGACACATATTCGGACCCTCTTGCATGATTGCAGATATGTAATTATGGTGTTTCTTACAATTTCTCATGTATTAGGGTTCGAACACTAGGACACTTATTCGGACACTCTTGCATGATGGCAAATATGTAATTATGGGGTTTACTTACCATTTCTCATGCATTAGGTTTCGAACACTCGGACACTTATTCGGACCCTCTTGCATCATGGCTAATATGTAATTTTGGTGTTTACTTACCATTTCTAATGCATTTGGGTTCGAACACTCGGACACTTATTCGGACCCGCTTGCATGATGGCAAATATGTAATTTTGGAGTTTATTTACCATTTCTCACATATTAGGGCTTGAGCACTCGGACACTTATTCGCACATTCTTGCATGGTGGTAGATATGTAATTATGGTGTTTACTTATGATTTCTCAGGCACTAGGATTCGAACACTCAGACATATATTCGGACCCACGTGCATGATGGTATACATGTAATTATGGTGTTTATTTTGCGTTTCTCACGAATTAGGGTTCGAATATTGAGATACATATTCGGATCGTCTTACATGATGGCAGATATGTAATTATGGTGTTTGCTTACCATTTCTCACGCATTACGGTTCCAACACTCGGACAGTTATTCGCAACCTCTTGCATGATGGCAGATATGTAATTATGTTGTTACTTACCGTTTCTTATGTATGAGGGTTCAAACACTCGGACACATATTCGGACCCTCTGGCATGATGAGAGATATGTAATTATGGTGTTTACCTACCATTTCTCTGGCATTAGGGTTCGAATACGCAGACACATATTCAGACACTTTTGCATGATGGCAAATATGTAATTGTAGTGTTTAGTTACCATTTATCATACATTAGGGTTCGAGCACTCGAACACTTATTCGCACACTCTTGGATGATGGCAGATATGTAATTATGATGTTTACTTGCCATTTCTCAGGCATTAGGGATCAAATACTCAGACACATATGCGGATCCTCTTGCATGATGGCAGATATGTAATTATGGTGTTTATTTACCATTTCTCGCCCATTACGGTACGAACACTCGGACACATATTTGGACCCTCTTGCAAGATTACAGATATGTAATTATGATGTTGACTTACTGTTTCTTATGCATTAGGGTTCGAACACTCGGACACATATTCGGACCCTCTTGCATGATGGCATATATGTAATTATAGTGTTTGCTTACCATTTCTCATGCATTGGGGACCGAACACTGCCGACACAAATTTGGAACCTCTTACACGATGGCAGATATGTATTTATGGTATTTACTTACCATTTCTCATGCATTAGGGTTCGAACACTCGGACACATATTCAGACCCTCTTGCATGATGGCATATATGTAATTATGGTGTTTGGTTACCATTTCTCATGCATTGGGGTTCGAACACTCCCGACACAAAGTCGAAACCTCTTGCATGATGGCAGATATGTAATTATGGTATTTACTTTCCATTTCTCATGCATTAGAGTTCGAACACTCGGACACTTGTTTGGAACCTCTTGCATGATGACAGATATGTAATTATGGTGTTTACTTACCATTTCTTATGTATTACGGTTCGAACACTCAGACACAAATTCGGACCCTCTTGGATGATGGCAGATATGTAGTTATGGTGTTTACTTACCATTTTTCATGCATTAGGGTTCGGCCGCTCAGCCACATATTCGGACCCTCATACATTATTGGAGATATGTAATTATGGTGTTACTTACCATTTCTCATGTATTAGGGTTCGAACACTTATACACTAATTTAGACCCTCCTGCATGGTGGCAGATATGTAATTATGGAGTTTATTTACCATTTCTCATGTATTAGGGTTCGAACACTTATACACTAATTTAGACCCTCCTGCATGGTGGCAGATATGTAATTATGGAGTTTATTTACCATTTCTCAAGGATTAGGGTTCGAACACTCAGACACATATTCGGACCCTCTTGCATGATGGCACATATGTAACAATGGAGTTCACTTACAATTTCTCATGCGTTACAGGTCGAACACTCTGACACATATTCGGACCCTCTTGCATGATGGCAGATATGTAATGATGGTGTTACTTACCATTTGTTATGTATTAGGGTTCGAACACTCAGACACATGTTCGGACCCTCTTGCATTATGATAGATATGTAATTATGGTGTTCACTTACCATATCTCATGCATTAGAGTTCGAACACTCTGACACATATTCGGACCCTTTTGCATGATGGCAGATATGTAATTATGGTGTTTACTTACCATTTCTCGTGCTTTAGGGTTCGAACACTCAGACACTTATTCGGAACCTCTTGCGTGATGGCAGATATGTAATGATGGTGTTTACTTACCATTTCTTATGTATTAGGGTTCGAACACTCAGACACATGTTCGGACCCTCTAGCATGATGATAGATATGTAATTATGGTGTTCACTTACCATTTCTCATGCATTAGGGTTCGAACAATCGGACACATATTCGGACTCTCTTGCATGATTGCAGATATGTAATTTTGGTGTTACTTACAATTTCTCATGTATTACGGTTGGAACACTAGGACACTTATTCGGACACTCTTGCATGATGGCAGATATGTAATTATGGGGTTTACTTACCATTTCTCACGCATTAGGTTTCGAACACTCAGACACTTATTCGGACTCTCTTGCATCATGGCTGATATGTAATTTTGGTGTTTACTTTCCATTTCTAACGCATTTGGGTTCGAACACTCGGACACTTATTCAGACCCTCTTGCGTGATGGCAGATATGTAATTTTGGTGTTTATTTACCATTTCTCACACATTGGGGCTTGAGCACTCGGACACTTATTCGCACACTCTTGCATGATGGTAGATATGTAATTATGGTGCTTAATTACGATTTCTGAAGCACTAGGGTTCGTACCCTCAGACACATATTCGGAGCCACGTGCATGATGGCGGACATGTAGTTATGGTGTTTATTTTGCAGTTCTCACGAATTAGGGTTCGAACATTGAGATACATATTCGGATCGTCTTACATGATGGCAGATATGGAATTATGGTGTTTGCTTATCATTTCTCATGCATTACGGTTCCAACACTCGGACAGTTATTCAGAACCTCCTGCATGATGGCAGATATGTAATTATGTTGTTACTTACCATTTCTTATGTATGAGGGTTCAAGCACTCAGACACATATTCGGACCCTCTGGCTTGATGAGAGATATGTAATTATGGTGTTTACCTACCATTTCTCAGGCATTAGGGTTCGAATACGCAGACACATATTCGGACACTCTTGCATGATGGCAAATATGTAATTGTAGTGTTTAGTTACCATTTATCACACATTAGGGTTACAGCACTCGGACACTTATTCGCACACTCTTGCATGATGGCAGATATGTAATTATGATGTTTACTTGCCATTTCTCAGGCATTAGGGTTCAAATACTCAAACACATATGCGGACCCTCTTACATGGTGACAGATATGTAATTATGGTGTTTATTTACCATTTCTCGCCCATTACGGTCCGAACACTCGGATACATATTTGGACCCTCTTGCAAGATCGTAGATATGTAATTATGATGTTGACTTACCGTTTCTTATGCATTAGTGTTCGAACACTCAGACACATATTCGGACCCTCTTGCATGATGGCATATATGTAATTATGGTGTTTGCTTACCATTTCTCATGCATTGGTGTCCGAACACTCCCGACACAAATTTTTAACCTCTTACACGATGACAGATATGTAATTATGGTATTTACTTACCATTTCTTATGCATTAGGGTTCGAACACTCGGACACATATTCGGACCCTCTTGCATGATGGCATATATGTAATTATGGTGTTTGGTTACCATTTCTCATGCATTGGGGTTCGAACACTCCCGACACAAATTCGAAACCTCTTGCATGATGGCAGATATGTAATTTTCCATTTCTCTTGCATTAGAGTTCGAACACTCGGACACTTATTCGGAACCTCTTGCATGATGACAGATATGTAATTATGGTGTTTACTTACCATTTCTTATGTATTAGGGTTCGAACACTCAGACACATATTCGGACCCTCTTGGATGATGACAGATAGGTAGTTATGGTGTTTACTTACCATTTCTCATGCATTAGGGTTCGACCACTCAGAAACATATTCGGACCCTCTTGCATTATTGCAGATATGTAATTATGGTGTTACTTACTGTAGCACGCGCCCGCGAGGGACCCCCGCTACAGTTCGGACTCGATTTGTGTCACGGTTCTTAATCTGAACCAAAGAGTCCAAATCTAACAAATCGTTTTGAGAAACAGATTTTTGAAAAGAAGTGCCAAAGATGGACTGCTTTGCCAGATACAGAGTCGCCACCTAAATATTTTTTAACGGGGAATTTTAGAAACCCTGACTCGGTGCCAAAGGCCACGTGTCCGTCATCACCAAAGTTGCCTCAGCACGGGAGCTAGGGTACAGTTGGGGAAGGTCAGTTATGTGTTCTTATCCCGATTATTAGCCTAGAATTACTATGTTATGCGCACAGCACAAAAGTATAGACTAGATTGCCTAATTTGGGAATAAGCATTGCATATCCGTTTGTTTTGGAAAAATGTTTTGGAATTTGCTACTCGCAAGTAGGCTAAGACATGGATTTCAATGACCTATTCCAACTCAGACAATCCAACCTTCACCCACAGGCATTCAAGCAGTTCATATCACATAAGCAGCTAGCCTCATGGTAATCATGCTATCATGGAAACACTCACACGCATGCAAGGATGCTAAAGCATAAATGCTTACATCGTACTCCGTGCCAAAACAAAAACTAGTTAGTAATCAGATACATGATCCTAGTTCATGTTAAGTGCCTAATGCAACGCATACGGAATGTCACTAGAGTAGGCTCGGCTAGTCTATGAATGACATGTGCAAATACACAAGTAGCATGTATTCAAATTGGATTTGAAATGCTAATGCAGTTAGCATGATGCACCGAGCCCGGTGCATGCAATACTGATGAATGATGCACGCAAGCATAGTATAAGGTATGCTAAATTAAACATGACCTATTACTAACCATCAAAGCAGGTAAGTAAAAGGGAGAAAGAAATGGGGGTTGGAAGACATGCACACACTCACCCACACTTATTACAAATTTACCCTCGCTCGGAGGGACCAAAAGAATAGTACAAATTAACTAACTCGCAAGCTAATTAATTATTACAAATTACCTAATTAATTAACAAATTAACTAAGCTTAGAAAAGCAAGGGAGGGGGCCTCAGGAAGAGGGCTCAATGCACGCGTGCTCGGGTCTTGCTTGGAAGTCCATTGCCATGCGTAAGCTGCCTCTGTTTTCCCTGCTCTGCCACTCTGAAAACTTCCAAAGTCTCAGAATTGCTTCCCTGGACATTGGGAGACACCACCGGCTGGAGGGAATTATCATCGGCTGTGATTTGGTGGTCATCGGTCACAAATGAAGTTATCGGCCACTGATGGATTGCCGGTCGGCACTCTATTCAGTTGATCGGCAAAAAGTTCCTGCAGAATCTGTTTGACAGAAGCAGAGGATAGGGCTTTGCATGGCAATGTAATTCAAGCAATGTATGCACCAATCTTATCCCTTATCATGTGTATGACTTAAGGGGACATGGTCCTTGGTTCTCGGACCATCAATCGCTCATTTCAATGCGTGATGGCCCCAGAGACCAAGTTGTGCATTTTCAGGTCAAATGGAATACAAACCAAATAAGCACATAAAGGCCCAACCTCTATCACTTGACTTCAAGAGGCAAGGCATGCATGTTCAATGCGATGCAACCTAAGCATGTTAGCTAATATGCAACATGGCATAAAAGAGAACATACAAACATGCAATGCACATTAGGTACACAAACTAAGCAACAAAGCAAACAAGCATGCCACAATTATGCAAACCATTAGAGCATGCAAGATGTAATCCAATCACGCAACATGCTAGCAACTTGACCAATGGAATGCAAGGCGAATGCAAGTGATTTCAAGCATGTAACATGTGCAACCAAAGTATGCAAACATGGGATGATGTAACAACACTTGAATGGCATGCAAGGGATGAACTCACACTAATTGGACAGCTCTAAGTTAGGTCCAAAACAGTGGCCAAAAGCTTAAGAAAATGGGACCAAACACACATACACACATGCACATCTTAAGGCCTAACGCTTAAGCATCAAAGGAAAACTTTTAAGCACACTTAAAAGAGAATAATCATGGACATATGGCATGCATTATAAGCCTTGAAAATCATGCTATAAGAGGTGCCAAACCAACTTAAACAAGACAAACATTAGCATGCACATGGTCCAAGCATTTAAAGCAAGTCAAAAGGGACTTAAACCATGGCTAAGCCAACCAAGCCTCACAAGGCCAAAAAGTCTTAAAACAGGTCCAAGGCAGACCTAGACCATGCAAAGGGACCCCCTAGATGGCATCTAAGTGGCTCAAATTCGAAAGCATGCACAAAGGCCAAAACATGGAGCACACAACACAAGCTTTCAAAGCATTAAAGAGGTGTCCAAGGCAAGCCTACAAGCATATCAAAGGGACTGAAATAACATGGAAAATGATCCCAGCCCACTAAATCAAAGCAAATGATGCATGCAACACACTCATACACTTAAGGCCAACAAACCAAAAATGCAAAGGGGCTATTTAATGCATGCCATGGTCGACCAAAATGGCTAAGGACAGACCTTAAACATGGCGAAATAAGCATGAAAGCTTCACAAAGCTAAGCCTAAAGCATGCTAGAACAATGGTTTACAACCTAAGGCATGTTAAGGCAACAAAATGGCATTACAAGGCATGTATGCTAAGCAAGCATGATGTACCAAAACCAACTAAAAATAGAGGCATATTATGACATAAGAAGAACAAAAATTAGCTAGGGCACGGTCAACACACGCTTAGGCTAGGTGCTCCCTCAAGAGGCAAAAATGGCCCTTTTCAAGGAGAACAAGGAGAGGGGGTGGCCCTCTCCTTCTTGGGACTTCAAGGCACCATCCTTACCACTAAAATCCCTCAAGATTTCAGTGGTGAGGAGGCCCAAACACGAAAGTCCCGGAGCTCACTCAAAATGGCACAAAATGGGGCCTCTCAAGGCCTAAGAGGGGTCAAACACCTCCAAACCACAAAACACTGTAAAGAAACTATTTAGAGGGCCTAAAAACAGAACTTTTTTATGTTATATGCTAAACACAAAAATAGTTGTAAGGTAGACAAAAAAAAAACTATGCAAAAATGGGGTAAAAAGGGACAAAAGTCTTACCCTTGAAGACTCTCTTCAACAATGGAGCTCCAGCAGCTTCTTTAGGTTGAAACCAGCTTCAAAACCTCCAAGAACACTCCTTTGGCCCATAATAACCAAGAAAAGGTGTAATAGTGGGTGTTTGTGTGCAAAAGTAAGACCAAACACACACTAGACTAACAAGAGAGGGAAATATAGAGATGGAATAGATACAAATTCCTAACCCTAATATCAAAGCTCTCTAAAAATGTTGTCTAACCCTAAATCCAAGAGAGGAGACTCTCTCTTATAGAGCTCTCTCTGGTAAAGCTTGTCAAATAAGCTTGTCAAGAGAGAAACCCCTCAATACATTTGTATGGAGGAGAACAGAGTGGGTGCCAGCTATCACAGCTGGCACAAAATATCTACTAAAAGTAGATGAATAGTGATCGGCCATTCAAAGTTGCCATTTTGGCAAAATAAATGGCCGACCGGCAACAAATAGTGCCGACCGGCAATATACATTGCCGATGGCAAAAAATTACTGGCTGGTGGCATCAAGCCATGGCCGGTGATGTGTGGGGATGCCTCACAAGGCATTCCCTACCCCTCCAAGGAAAAACACAAGTGTTTGGTACAAAACCAGATAGAACATGGTCGAGTCGAGAGGTCCAGAGGCAAGGCGCGCAACCGAGACCTCCAGGAACTCAAGACGAACACAAACAAAGGTAATCACCAAGTGTTCCAATGGTGATGTCCAAGTCTTGAGGACGGTCAAAAATGGGGTGTCTACACTTACCATTTCTCATGTATTAGGGTTCGAACACTTGTACACTAATTTAGACCCTCTTGCATGGTGGGAGATATGTAATTATGGAGTTTATTTACCATTTCTCAAGGATTAGGGTTCGAACACTCAGACACATATTCGGACCCTCTTGCATGATGGCACATATGTAACAATGGAGTTTACTTACAATTTCTCATGCATTAGGGGTCCAACACTCTGACACATATTCGGACTCTCTTGCATGATGGCAGATATGCAATTATGGTGTTTACTTACCATTTCTCATGCATTAGGTTTCGAACACTTGGACACTTATTCGGACCCTCTTGATATGTAATTTTGGTGTTTACTTACCATTTCTAATGCATTTGGGTTCGAACACTCAGACACTTATTCGGACCCTCTTGCATGATGACAGATATGTAATTTTGAAGTTTATTTACCATTTCTCCCACATTAGGGCTCGAGCACTCGGACACTTATTCGCACACTCTTGCATGATGGCAGATATGTAATTATGGTGCTTACTTACGATTTCTCAGGCACTAGGGTTCGAACACTCAGACACATATTCGGAGCCACGTGCATGATGGTAGACATGTAATTATGGTGTTTATTTTGCAGTTCTCACGAATTAGGGTTCGAACATTGAGATACATATTCGGATCGTCTTACATGATGGCAGATATGTAATTATGGTATTTGCTTACCATTTCTCACGCATTACGGTTCCAACACTCGGACAGTTATTCGAAACCTCTTGCATGATGACAGATATGCAATTATGTTGTTACTTGCCATTTCTTATGTATTAGGGTCCAAACACTCGGACACATGTTCGGACCCTCGGGCATGATGAGAGATATGTAATTATGGTGTTTACCTACCATTTCTCTGGCATTAGGGTTCAAATACGCAGACACATATTCGGACACTCTTGCATGATGGCAAATATGTAATTGTAGTGTTTATTTACCGTTTATCACGCATTAGGGTTCAAGCACTCGGACACTTATTCGCACACTCTTGCATGATGGCAGATATGTAATTATGATGTTTACTTGCCATTTCTCAGGCATTAGGGTTCGAACACTCAGACACATATGCGGACCCTCTTGCATGATGGCAGATATTTAATTATGGTGTTTATTTACCATTTCTTGCCCATTACGGTTCAAACACTCGGACACATATTTGGACCCTCTTGCAAGATCGCAGATATGTAATTATGATGTTGACTTGCCGTTTCTTATGCATTAGGCTTCGAACACTCGGACACATATTCGGACCCTCTTGCATGATGGCATACATGTAATTATGGTGTTTGCTTACCATTTCTCATGCATTGGGGTCCGAACACTCCCGACACAAATTTGGAACCTCTTGCACGATGGCAGATATGTAATTATGGTATTTACTTACCATTTCACATGCATTAGGGTTCGAACACTCGGACACATATTCGGAGCCTCTTGCATGATGGCCTATTTGTAATTATGGTGTTTGCTTACCATTTCTCATGCATTGGGGTTCGAACACTCCCGACACAAATTCGGAACCTCTTGCATGATGGCAGATATGTAATTATGGTATTTACTTTCCATTTCTCATGCATTAGAGTTCGAATACTCGGACACTTATTGGGAACCTTTTCCATGATGACAGATATGTAATTATGGTGTTTACTTACCATTTCTTATGTATTAGGATTCGAACACTTAGACACATATTCGGACTCTCTTGGATAATGGCAAATATGTAATTATGGTGTTTACTTACCATTTCTCATGCATTAGGGTTCGACCACTCAGACACATATTCGGACCCTCTTGCATTATTGCAGCTATGTAATTATGGTGTTACTTACCATTTCTCATGTATTAGGGTTCGAACACTCGTACACTAATTCAGACCCTCTTGCATGGTGACAGATATGTAATTATGAAGTTTATTTACCATTTCTCATGGATTAGGGTTCGAACACTCAGACACATATTCGAACCCTCTTGCATGATGGCACATATATAACTATGGGGTTTACTTACAATTTCTCATGCATTAGGGTTTGAACACTCTGACACATATTCGGACCCTCTTGCATGATGGCAGATATGTAATTATGGTGTTTACTTACCATTTCTCATGCATTAGGGTTCAAACACTCGGACACTTATTCGGAACCTCTTGCATGATGGCAGATATGTAATGATGGTGTTTACTTACCATTTGTTATGTATTAGGGTTCGAACACTCAGACACATGTTCGGACCCTCTTGGATTATGATAGATATGTAATTATGGTGTTCACTTACCATTTCTCATGGATTAGGGTTCGAACAATCGGACACATATTCGGACCCTCTTCCCTGATTGAAGATATGTAATTATGGTGTTACTTACAATTTCTCATGTACTAGGGTTCGAACACTCGGACACTTATTCAGACACTCTTGCATGATGGTAGATATGTAATTATGGAGTTTACTTCCCATTTCTGATGCATTAGGTTTCGAACACTCGGACACTTATTCAGACACTCTTGCATGATGGCTGATATGTAATTTTGGTGTTTACTTACCATTTCTAATGCATTTGGGTTCGAACACTCGGACACTTATTCGGACCCTCTTGCATGATGACAGATATGTAATTATGGAGTTTATTTACCATTTCTCATGCATTAGGGTTCGAACACTCGGACACTAATTCAGAACCTCTTGCATGATGCCAGATATGTAATGATGGTGTTTACTTACCATTTGTTATGTATTAGGGTTCGAACACCCAGACACATGTTCGGACCTTCTTGGCTGATGATAGATATGTAATTATGGTGTTCACTTACCATTTCTCATGCATTAGGGTTCGACCAATCGAACACATATTCGGACCCTCTTCCATGATTGCAGGTATGTAATTATGGTGTTACTTACAATTTCTCATGTATTACGGTTTGAACACTCGGACACTTATTCGGACACTCTTGCATGATGGCAGATATGTAATTATGGGGTTTACTTACCATTTCTCATGCATTAGGTTTCGAACACTCGGACACTTATTCGGACCCTCTTGCATGATAACTGATATGTAATTTTGGTGTTTACTTACCATTTCTAATCGATTTGGGTTCGAACACTCGGACACTTATTCAGACCCTCTTGCATGATGACAGATATGTAATTATGGAGTTTATTTACCATTTCTCACACATTAGGGTTCAAGCGCTCGGACACTTATTCGCACACTCTTGCATGGTGGTAGATGTGTAATTATGGTGCTTACTTACGATTTCTCAGGCACTAGGGTTCGAACACTCAGACACATATTCAGAGCCACGTACATGATGGCAGACATGTAATTATGGTGTTTATTTTGCATTTCTCACGAATTAGGGTTCGAACATTGAGATACATATTCAGATCATCATACGTGATGGCAGATATGTTATTATGGTGCTTGCATACCAATTCCCACGCATTCCGGTTCCAACACTCGGACAGTTATTCGGAACCTCTTGCATGATGGTAGATATGTAATTATGTTGTTACTTACCATTTCTTATGTATTAGGGTTCAAACACTCGGACACATATTCGGACCCTCTGGCATGATGAGAGATATGTAATTATGGTCTTTACCTACCATTTCTCTGGCATTAGGGTTCTAATACGTAGACACATATTTGGACACTCTTGCATGATGGCAAATATGTAATTGTAGTGTTTATTTACCATTTACCACGGATTAGGGTTCGAGCACTCGGACGCTTATTCGCACACTCTTGCATGATGGCAGATATTTAATTATGATATTTACTTGCCATTCCTCAGGCATTAGGGTTCGAACACTCAGACACATATGCGGACCCTCTTGCATGATGGTAGATATGTAATTATGGTGTTTATTTACCATTTCTCGCCCATTACGGTTCGAACACTCGGACACATATTCGGACCCTCTTGCAAGATCGCAGATATGTAATTATGACGTTGACTTGCCGTTTCTTATGCATTAGGGTTTGAACACTCGGACACATATTCGAACCCTCTTGCATGATGGCATATATGTAATTATGGTGTTTGCTTACCATTTCTCGTGCATTTGGCTCCGAACACTCCCGACACAAATTCAGAACCTCTTGCACGATGGCATATATGTAATTATGATATTTACTTACCATTTCTCATGCATTATGGTTCGAACACTCAGACACCTATTCGAAACCTTTTGCATGATGGCAGATATGAAATTATGGTGTTTACATACCATTTATTATGTATTAGGGTTCGAACACTTAGATAGGATATTCGGACCCTCTTGCATGATGGTAGATATGTAGTTTTGGTGTTTACTTACCATTTCTCATGCATTAGGATTCGAACACTCGGACAAATATTCGGACCCTCTTGCATTGTAGCAGATATGTAACTATGGTGTTACTTACCATTTCTCATGTATTAGGGTTCTAACAGTCGGACACTTATTCGGACGCTCTTGCATGGTGGCAGATATGTAATTATGTAGTTTATTTACCATTTCTCATAGATTAGAGTTCGAACCCTCAGACACATATTCAGACCCTCTTCCATGATGGCACATACGTAATTATGGTGTTTACTTACCATTTATCGTGCATTAGTCTTCGAACACTCAGACACATATTCGGACCCTCTTGTACGATGGCAGATATGTAATTATGGTGTTCACTTACCATTTCTCGTGCATTAGGGTTCGAACACTCGGACACTTATTCGGAACCTCTTGCATGATGGTATATATGTAATTTTGGTGTTTACTTACCATTTCTTGTGTATTAGGGTTCGAACACTCAGACACATATTTGGACCCTCCTGCATGATCACAGATATGTAATTATGGTGTTTACATACCATTTCTCATGCATTAGGGTTCGAACACTCAGACACAAAACTATTGCATGATTGCAGATATGTAATTATTGTGTTACTTATCATTTCTCATCTATTAGGCTTCGAACACTTGGACACTTATTCGGACCCTCTTGCATGATAACAGATATGCAATTATGGGGTTTACTTACTATTTCTCATGCATTAGGGTTCAAACACTCAGACACTTATTCGGACCCTCTTGCATGATGGCTGATATGTAATTATGGTGTTTACTTACCATTTTTCATGCATTACGGTTCGAACGGTCGGACACTTATTCGGACCCTCTTGCATGATGACAGATATGTAATTATGGTGTTTATTTACCATTTCTCACACATTAGGGTTCGAGCACTCGGACACTTATTCGCAAACTCGTGCATGATGGAAGATTTGTAATTATGGTGTTAACTTACCATTTCTCAGGCATTAGGGTTCGAACACCCAAACACATATTCGGACCCTCTTGCATGATGGCTGATATGTAATTATGGTGTTTATTTTTCATTTCTCACTCATTAGGTTTCGAACACTCAGATACATATTCGGACCGTCTTGTTTGATGGCATATATGTAATTATGGTGTTTGTTTGCCATTTCTAATGCATTAGGGTTCCAACACTTGGACACTTACTCGGAACTTCTTGCATGATGGCAGATATGTAATTATGTTGTTACCCACCATTTCTTGTGTATTGGGGTTCAAACACTCGGACACATATTCGGACCCTCTTGCATGAGTGGAGATATGTAATTATGGTGTTTACTTACCATTTCTCAAGCATTAGGGTTCGAACACACAGACACATAATAGGACACTCTTGCATGATGGCAGATATGTAATTGTAGTGTTTATTTACCGTTTCTCACTCATTAGGGTTCAAGCACTCGGACACTTATTCGCACACTCGTGCATGATGGCAGATCTATAATTACGATGTATACTTGCCATTTCTCAAGCATTAGGGTTCGAAGACTCAAACACATATTCGGACCCTCATGCATGATGGCAGATATGTAATTATGGTGTTTATTTACCATTTCACACGCGTTACGGTTCGAACACTCGGACACATATTCGGACCATTCTGCAATATCACAGATATGTAATTATTATGTTGACTTACCATTTCTCATGCATTAGGGTTCGAACACTCAGACACATATTCATACCCTCTTGCATGATGGCATTTATGTAATTATGGTGTTTGCTTGCCATTTCTCATGCATTGGGGTTCGAACACTCTTGGCAGAAATTCGGAACCTCATGTATGATGGCAGATATGTAATTATGGGGTTTACTTTCCATTTCTTATGTATTAGGGTTCGAACACTCAGACACATATTCGGACCCTCTTGCCTGATGGCAGATATGTAGTTATGTTGTTTACTTACCATTTCTCATGCATTAGGGTTTGACCACTCAGACACATATTTGGACCTTTTTGCATTATTGCAGATATGTAATTATGGTGTTACATACCATTTCTCATGCATTAAGATTCGAACACTCGTACACTTATTCAGACCTTCTTGCATGGTGGCAGATATGTAATTATGGAGTTTATTTAGCATTTGTCATGGATTAGGGTTCGAACACTCAGACACATATTCGGACCCTCTTGCATGATGGCACATATGTAAGTATGGTGTTTACTTACAATTTCTCATGCATTGGGGTTCGAACACTCTAACACATATTCGGACCCTCTTACATGATGGCAGATATGTAATTATGGTGTTTACCTACCATTTCTCAGGCACTAGGGTTCGAACACTCAGACACATATTCGGACCCTCTTGCATGATGGCACATATGTAACTATGGTGTTTAATTACAATTTCTCATGCATTGGGGTTTGAACACTCTAACACATATTCGGACCTTCTTGCATGATGGCAGATATGTAATTATGGTGTTTACTTACCATTTCTCAGGCACTAGGGTTCGAACACTCAGACACATATTCGGACCCTTTTGCATGATGGCAGATATGTAATTATGGTGTTTATTTTGCATTTCTCACGAATTAGGGTTCGAACACTCAGATACATATTCGGACCGTCTTACATGATGGCAGATATGTAATTATGGTGTTTGCTTACCTTTTCTCATGCATGAGGGTTCCAACACTCGGACAGTTATTCAGAACCTCTTGCATGATGGCAGAAATGTAATTATGTTGTTACTTACCATTTCTTATGTATTAGGGTTCAAACACTCGGACCCATATTCGGACCCTCTGGCATGATGAGAGATATGTAATTATGGTGTTTGCCTACCATTTCTCTGGCATTAGGGTTCGAATACTCAGACACATATTCGGACATTCTTGCATGATGGCAAATATGTAATTGTAGTGTTTATTTACCATTTATCACGCATTAGGGTTCGAGCACTCGGACACTTATTTGCACACTCTTGCATGATGGTAGATATGTAATTATGATGTTTACTTGCCATTTCTCAGGCATTAGGGTTCGAACACTCAGACACATATGCAGACCCTCTTGGATGATGGCAGATATATAATTATGGTGTTCATTTACCATTTCTCACGCATTACGGTTCAAACTCTCGGATACATTTTCGGACCCTCTTGCAACAACGCAGATATGTAATTATGATGTTGACTTACCGTTTCTTATGCATTAGGGTTCGAACACTCGAACACATATTCAGACCCTCTTGCATGATGGCATATATGTAATTATGGTGCTTGCTTACCATTTCTCATGCATTGGGGTTCAAACACTCCCGACACAAATTCGGAAACTCTTGTACGATGGCAGATATGTAATTATGGTATTTACTTACCATTTCTCATGCATTATGATTCGAACACTCAGACACTTATTCGGAACCTCTTGCATGATGGCATATATGAAATTATGGTGTTTACTTACCATTTATTATGTATTAGGGTTCGAACACTCAGACACATATTCGGACCCTCTTGCATGATGGCAGATATGTAGTTATGGTGTTTACTTGCCATTTCTCATGCATTAGGGTTCGAACACTCGGACACATATTCAGACACTATTAAATGATTGCAGATATGTAATTATGGTGTTACTTACCATTTCTCATGTATTAGGGTTCTAACAGTCGGACACTTATTCGGACATTCTTGCATGATGGTAGATATGTAATTATGGAGTTTATTTACCATTTCTCATAGATTAGAGTTCGAACACTCAGACACATATTCGGAACCTCTTCCATGATGGCACATATGTAATTATGGTGTTTACTTACCATTTATCGTGCATTAGTCTTCGAACACTCGGACACATATTCAGACCCTCTTGTACGATGGCAGATATGTAATTATGGTGTTTACTTTTCATTTCTCATGCATTAGGGTTCGAACACTCGGACACTTATTCGGAACCTCTTGCATGATGGCAGATATGTAATTATGGTGTTTACTTACCGTTTCTTATGTATTATCGTTTGAACACTATAGACACCCCATTTTTGACCGTCCTCAAGACTTGGACGTCACCGCTTGAACACTCGGTGATCATCCATGTTTGTGTTCGGCTTGAGTTCCCGGAGGTCTCGGCTACGCGCCTTGCCTCAGGATCTCTCGACTCGACTGTTTTGTGTCTGGTTTTACACCAAACACTTGTGCTTTGCCTTGGAGGGGCAGGGAATGGCTTGTGGGCCATCCCCACACTCCACCGGCCATGGCTTAAGGCCACAGGCTGTGTTTTGTTGCCACCGGCCAAATTCTTGGCCGGTAGGCACTATAGCTGGCCGGCCGGCTATCTTTTTTTGGTCAATTACATTTTTGGCCGACCGACTACTGTGCATCTGCTTTTGCAAATATTTTCATGCAGCTGGCATGCACTTGGCTCCCCTCCATACGTATACGGAGGGATTTCCCTCTTAGCTAGCTTGTCTTGTAAGCTTACAAGATTGAAGCTCTATAAGAGGAGGCCTCCTCTCCCTCTTTTAGGGTTAGACAACTTAGACAACTTAGACAAAATTTTCAGAGCTTGAGCTTTAGGGTTAGGGTTTACATATATCCTCTAGCTCAATATATATATCTCTCTCTCTTGTGTTTAGTGTGTGTTTTAGTCTCATTTTTGTGCACCAACACCCACCATCACACCTTTTCTTAGTTGCTGTCTCTCTCTCTCTCTCTTGGTTTTTAGTGTGTGTTTTCGTCTTACTTTTGTGCACAAACACCCACCATCACACCTCTTCGTAGTGGCTGAGGTACCAGAGGTCTTTCCTTGAAGCTTTTGGACTGGTTTGGAATCAAAAGAGCTACAGGAACATTGTTATTGAAGAAGGTCTACAAGGGTAAGGCTTTTGTCCCTTTTTATCCCATTTTTGCAAAGCTTTTTAGCCTATCTTGCATCTGTTTTTGAGCTTAGCATATAACATATAAAAGTCTTGTTTTTGTCAGCTCTAAATAGTTTGTTAAGAGTGTTTTAAGCTTTCGGGTTGTTTGACCCCTCTTAAGGCTTGTTTGGCCTTTGTTTTTTGCCATTTTGGTTGAGCTCCGGGACCATTATGTTTGGGCCTCCTCACCACTGAAATCTTGAGGGATTTCAGAGGTGAGGATGGTGCCTTGAGGTCCTAAGAAGGAGAGGGCCTCCCCCTCTCCTTGTTGTCCTTGAAAAGGGCAATTTTTACCTTTTGAGAGAGCATATTGTTTAGGTTCATGTTGGCCATGCCTTAACTAATTTTTGTGCTTATTATGTCATAATATAGCTCTGTTTTCAATTGGTTTTGGTACACCATGCTTGCTTAGCATACATGCCTTGTAATGCCATGATTTGCCTCAATACATGCATAGCATTTAGACTACCATGCTCATGTGTTTTGGCTAAGCTTTGTGAAGCTTACATACATATTTTGATGTGCTAAGGGACTGTTTTAGGTCATTTGAGTCATTCATGTCTTGCTTTGTATAGCTACCATGCAATCCCTCTTGAATGCCTTAAGCTTTGGCCTCTCTAGCATGCCATCCTTGCTTTGTTTCAGTGGTTTGGAACCACTTACAATGAGAAAAAAAAAAGGGAAGAAAGAAATCATGGTTTTTAAAATTGATCTTGAAAAGACTTACGATAACATTTCTTAGAATTTCCTTCAGCAAACATTGAAAGAATTCCACTTTGATGAGAAATTAGTGACTTTGATTATGAGTTGTGTCACTAGTGTGAACACAACTATATTGTGGAATGGTGAACCCCTTGAAGAGTTCAAACCAGCTAAGGGTTTAAGACAAGGGGATCCTCTATCCCCTTATCTTTTTGTGTTATGCATGGAAAGACTTTTTTCTATGCTTAGTCAGCAAGTGCAAGCTAAACAATGGACTGGGCTTAGCTTGGCTAAGAATGGTCCTAACATATCACACTTGTTTTTTGTGGATGATTTGATTTTATTTGCTAAAGTAAATGATCATAACTGTAACACTATTTTGCAAGTCTTGAATGAGTTTAGTGAAGTCTCTGGATTGAAGGTCAACCTTGACAAATCTCATATGTTTGTGTCTCCTAATATTGCCAGGAGAAGAGCAACTCAGCTAAGTAATATGTGTGGTATTCTTCTAACTTGTAATTTGTGGAAATACCTTAGGACCCCTTTGCTTCATGATAGAATGTCCAAAAACAATTTTTTGTTTATTTTGAAAAAACTGAAAAACAAACTTACTGGGTGGAAATTTGGGATGTTGTCCTTGGCAGGGAGAGCAACCTTGATACAATCTGTTACTAATGTTGCTATGACAGCCTATACCATGCAAACTATAGAGCTCCCATGGAAAGTTTGTGATGAGATTGACAAGATTAATAGAAACTTTCTTTAGGGTGATACCCTTGAGAAAAGGAAAGTGCATCTTGTAAACTGGGATCAGGTCTGTAAGCTAAAAAAAAGTGGTGGTCTTGGGCTCCGAAAGGCTAGAGATCAAAGTCTAGCCCTTCTATCCAAACTGGGGTGGAAAATGTTAACTGGGGAGAATACTCTGTGGGTAGATGTGCTCAAAACTAAATACTTGGGCCTGTAGTCTTTCTTAATTAAGAGGAAAGGCAAGAATATATCCCATATCTGGAAAGGCATCCTAAATACCAGGGAGCTCCTGGTTCAGGGAGTTCGATGGAAGCTTGGAAAAGGTACCAAAGTGAGAGTTTGGAAAGATTGGTGGTGTGGTGATGGGGTTTTTGAAATGGATTTGAACACACCCACCAATCAAATTCCAAATTCTGAGCATATTACTGTGGAGTCCCTTCTTGATGCACATGGTGATTGGGACTTAAATCATTTGCACAACTCTCTTCCATTACCTATGGTTGTAGCTATTTAAAAGTAACAACCACTCAGATTTAATGCTGGAGAAGACACTCCCAGATGGATTAA
>NW_021024648.1:1624462-1654672 GCF_004153795.1 Camellia sinensis
TTTAAGTAATCTTTTGGGCTTTGTTTTATGTGCTAAAACTCTGTTTTGGGTCATTGAATTCATGCCATGTTTGGTCTTGTTAAGTGTGGTTCAATACCCCTTTAGCTTGCTTTGAATCTTGGACTTTGCTTGCATACCTTGATTGCATTGTTTGGGTTGGTTTGGCACCATGTTCTTGCATGATTTTCAAAGCTTAATTTACATGCTAATCGTCCATGTTATTCCATTGCATTGCATTTTCATTTCCATTGTTCATACATAGTTTTGTATATATTGCATATCATTTTGCATTCATTTTGCATGTTATGCATGTTGCTAACAATATCATACCTGTTAAGTTTCTTTCTTTGCAGGCACGATATTGTATGTACGGTTCATTTGAGGCTGGTGCAACCAGACGAACCGGACTGGTATTGTATCCTCTGCGTGAGACGTATCGAGAATTGCATAATTCTCTTACATCCTTTCTGTATTGTAGTGTAGTTTGGTATATGCTAGCTTAAAACTGTCGCATGTTATGCTTCGTTACAGTTTTCTTTGCATGATCATAAGTTATGTTCGGCCTTGTGCATTGTCTTGCATTTTGCCCCAGCCTTCAGGCGCATATCTTGTTTGTCTTGCATGTTTGTCTAAGTCTTCGGCCTTGTCACAAATGGGTCGTCTCTGGGCTTTGACATTCACTCCCGTCATTGTTATGACTTTCGAGTTCTGTCAAAGAGGGGCAACTATAGACACCCCATTTTTGACTATCCTCAAGACTTGGACGTCACCATTTGAACATTCGGTGATCATCCATGTTTGTGTTCGTCTTAAGTTCCCGGAGGTCTCGGCTACGCGCCTTGCCTCAGGATCACTCGACTCGACTATTTTGTGTCTGGTTTTGCACCAAACACTTGTGCTTTGCCTTGGAGGGACAGGGAATAGCTTGTGGGCCATCCCCACACTCCACCGGCCATGGCTTGAGGCCACCGGCTGTGTTTTGTTGCCACCGGCCAAATTCTTGGCCGACTGGCACTATAGATGGCCGGCCGGCTATCTTTTTTTGGTCAATTGTATTTTTGGCCGACCGACTACTGTGCATCTGCTTTTGCAGATATTTTCATGTAGCTGGCGTGCACTTGGCTAACTTGTCTTATAAGCTGACAAGATTGAAGCTCTATAAAGAGGGGCCTCTTCTCCCTTGTTCTAGGGTTAGACAACTTAGAGAACATTGTTAGGGAGCTCTGGTTTTAGGTTAGGATTTGTATCTATCCTATATCTATATCTCTCTTCCTTTTTTTTCAGAGCTTGAGCTTTAGGGTTAGGGTTTACATATATCCTCTATCTCTATATCTCTCTCTCTCTCTCTTGTGTTTACTGTGTGTTTTAGTCTCATTTTTGTGCACAAACACCCACCATCACACCTTTTCTTAGTGGCTGAGGTACCAGAGATCTTTCCTTGAAGCTTTTGGACTGGTTTGGAACCAAAAGAGCTGCTGGAACATTGTTTGTGAAGAGGGTCTACAAGGGTAAGACTTTTGTCCCTTTTTACCCCATTTTTGCAAAGCTTTTTAGCCTATCTTGCGTCTATTTTTGAGCTTAGCATATAACATATAAAAGTCTTGTTTTTGTCTGCTCTAAATAGTTTGTTAAGGGTGTTATAAGCTTTTGGGTTGTTTGACCCCTCTTAAGGCTTGTTTGGCCTTTGTTTTGTGCCAATTTGGTTGAGCTCTGGGACCATTGTGTTTGGGCCTCCTCACCACTGAAATCTTGAGGGATTTCAGAGGTGAGTATGGTGCCTTGAGGTCCTAGGAAGGAGAGGGCCACCCCCTCTCCTTGTTGTATTTGAAGAGGGCCATTTTTGCCTCTTGAGGGAGCATCTTGTTTAAGTGTATGTTGGCCATTCTTTAACTGATTTTTGTGCTTATTATGTCATAATATAGCTCTGTTTTCAGTTGGTTTGGACACACCCTTGCATGCTTTGCATACATGTCTTGTAATGCCATCATTTAGCCTTAACATGCATCTAGGCTTTGACCCTTGTTTAACCATGTTTTAGGCCCTGCTTTGTGAAGCTTTTGTACTTGTTTTTCCATGCTTAAGGTCTGCCTTTAGTTGTTTTGGTCGACCATGGCATGCATTGCATAGCCCCTTTACATTGTTTAGCTTGTTGGCTTTAAATGTGTGAAGTGTTGAGCATGCGTTGTTTGATTTATTTCAGTGGTTTGACACCACTTATAGCATCATTTCAGTCCTCATGACATGCTTGCATGCTTGCCTTTGATGCCTCTTTGATGCCTTATGAGGTTGTACCTTATGCTCCATGTTTGGTCATTGTGCATGCCCTTGAATTTAAGTCATTTAGATGCCATCTAAGTGGTCTTTAGGCTTTGTTTTAATATGCTAAAACTCTGTTTTTGGTCATTTAATTCATGCCATGTTTGGCTTTGCTAAGGGTAGTTCAATACCTCCTTAACTTGCCTTGAGTTTTGGACCTCTAATTGCATGCTTATGCTTGTCTTGGTTTGGCACCATTTTAACATGATTTTCAGAGCTTATGTTGCATGTCATTAGTCCATGTTTTTGTGCTTACAATTTGTCATCATATGCTTAAGTGTTGGACCATATTTGCATGCATGCGTGTGTGTGTGTTGGACCTCACTTCCATAGTATTGGCCACTGATTTTGGCAAGCTTGCAAACTACTCATGTTAGTTTAAGCCCACCCCTTTGCATGTTGTTGCATATTTGTGTGTTGTTGCATGATTGGAGTTGCATGATTGAATGAAGTCACATGCTTGCTTGCATGCTCGAACACCCACATTGTGCCTTGCATACTTGTTAGTTGCATTGTCTCATGCCCTATGTCTTGCATGACCATTGTATGCCTTGTATGCTTCTTAGCATTGTCCATGTTGCATACTAGTCGACATGCTTAGGATTGCATTGCATTGGCATGCATGCTTCGCCTCTTGAATTGCTTGTGATAGAGGTTGAGTTCAATTTGCTTGATTATGTGCATTGCATTCCATATCAACATGCACACTTAATTCTTTGGGCCATCATGCATGGAAATGCGTGATTGGGGGCTCGAGAATCGAGGCCCATCCTCCTTTGAGTCATAAATATGATAAGGAGTGTGGTTGGTGCATACATTGCTTGAAATGCATTGCCATGCCAAGTTCTGATAGGGATTAGGACTGTTTGTTTGATTGGTTTGCATTGCATTTGAAATCAAAGTTGCATACTTGGTTCTTTGGGCCATCATGCATGGAAATGCGTGATTGGTGGTCCGAGAATCGAGGCACATGCCCCTTTGAGTCATTACAATGATAAGGGACATGGTTGGTGCATATATGCCTTGAATTGTGCTGCCATGCTTTGCCTTGCCCTCTGTTGCTGTCATTTGCAGATTCTGCAGGAACATTCTGCCGACCGGCAGTGTAACGTGCCGGCCAGCAACAATTTCTCTGCCGACAGCTTCATTTTGTGCAGATGGCTACACACCAGTGCCGGTGGTGATTCCACTCAGCCGGTGGCACTCCCCAGTGTCTAGGGATGCAGTCCTGAGGTTTTGACAGTCTCCAGAGGAGTGAAGGAAGGAAAACAGAGGCAGCTTGCGCATGGCGGCGCGTTTCCCGAGGCGGTTTATCTGCTTTTCTTAGTTAATTTAATTTGTTAATTAAATTAATTAATTTGTAATTATTAATTAGCTTGCGTAGTTAATTAATTTGTAATATTTATTCGGTCCCTCCGAGTGAGGGTAAACATGTAATAAGTGTGCGTGGGTGGTGTGTATGTCTTCCAATCCCCACTTCTTTTTTCCCTTTTACTTACCCGCTTTGATGGTTAGTATTAGGGCACGTTTAAATTAGCATACCTTATGTTATGCATGTGTGCATCCATTTGTATTACATACATTAGGCTCGGTACATCACGCTAACTGCATTTGTACTTCAAATTCTAAACTGAATATGTGATAGTTGTGCATTCTCACATGTCATGTTTAGGATAGCTGAGCCTATTCTAGCAACACTTTGTATGCGATGCATTAGGCACTTAACATGGACTTGGATCATGCATGTTTGCTAACGAGTTCTTTGTTTTGGCACGGAGTACGATGTAAGTATTTTTACTTTAGCATCCCGCATGCGTGTGAGTGTTGCCATGACAGTATGCTTGCCATGCGGCTAAATGCTTATATGATAAACTGTTTGAAATGCCTGTGGGTGAAGGTTGGATTGTTTGAGTTGGGATAACTCGTTGAAATCCGTATTTTAGCCTACTTGTGAGTAGCAAATTCCAAAGCATTTTCCAAACAAACGGATATGCAATGTTTTGTTCCAAATTAGGCGATTTGGTCTATACTTGTTTGCTGTGCATATAACATAGTAATTATAGGCTAATAACCGGAATAAGAACACATAACGTTTTCAAAATCGGATATCAGGGTTAGTAGAGGCCGATCTTCGGATCAGGCGAGAGGGCGTGCTCACAGCTGACCTTCCCCAATCATACCCAAGTTCCCGAGCCGAGGCAACTTTGGTGATGATGGACACGTGGCCTTTGGCACCGAGTCAGGGTTTCCTAAATTTTGCAAAATAAAATATTTAGGTGGCGACCCTGTATCTGGCAAAGCAGTCCATGTTTGACACTTCTTTTCAAAAATCTGTTTCTCAAAACGATTTGCCGGATTTGGACTCTTTGGTTCAGATTAAGAACCGTGACAATTTGAGAGTCCTGAACCGTAGTGAGCCCAAAACGAACAGAACGGGACTCGTCCACCTGGGGTGTTCGGGGACGTCTACAAACACTCAGACACATATTTGGACCCTCTTGCAAGATCACAGATATGTAATTATGGTGTTTACTTACCATTTCTCATGCATTAGGGTTCGAACACTCGGTCACATATTTGGACACTATTGCATGATTGCAGATATGTAAGTATGGTATTAGTTACCATTTCTCATGTATTGGGGTTCGAACACTCGGACACTTATTCGGACCCTCTTGCATGATGACAGATATGTAATTATGGGGTTTACTTACTATTTCTCATGCATTAGGGTTCGAACACTCGGACACTTATTCGGACCCTCTTGCATGATGGCAGATATGTAATTATGGTGTTCACTTACCATTTCTCATGCATTAGGGTTCGAACACTCGGACACTAATTCGGACCCTCTTGCATGATGACAGATATGAAATTATGGTGTTTATTTACCATTTCTCACACAATAGGGTTCGAGCACTCGGACACTTATTCTCACACTCGTGCATGATGCCAGATATGTAATTATGGTGTTAACTTACAATTTCTCAGGCATTAGGGTTTGAACACCGAAACACATATTCGGACCCTCTTGCATGATGGCTGATATGTAATTATGGTGTTTATTTTCCATTTCTCAGGCATTAGGGTTCAAACACTCAGACACATATTCGGACCGTCTTGTTTGATGGCAAATATGTAATTATTGTGTTTGCATACCATTTCTCACGCATTAGGGTTCCAACACTCGGACACTTACTCAGAACTTCTTACATGATGGCAGATATGTAATTATGTTGTTACCCACCATTTTTTATGTATTAGGGTTCAAACACTCGGACACATATTCGGACCCTCTTGCATGATGGGAGATATGTAATTATGGTGTTTACTCACCATTTCTCAAGCATTAGGGTTCGAACACTCAGACACATATTCGGACCCTCTTGCATGATGGCACATATGTAACTATGGTGTTTACATACAATTTCTCATGCATTGGGGTTCGTACACTCTGACACATATTCAGACCCTCTTGCATGATGGCAGATTTGTAATTACAATGTTTACTTGCCATTTCTCAAGCATTAGGATTCGAACACTCAGACACATATTCAGACCCTCTTGCATGCTGGCAGATATGTAATTATTGTGTTTATTTATCATCTCTCACGTATTACGATTCGAACAGTCGGACACATATTCGGACCATCTTGCAATATCGCAAATATGTAATCATGATGTTGACTTATCATTTCTCATGCATTAGGGTTCGAACACTCGGACACATATTCGTACCCTCTTGCACGATGGCGTATATGTAATTATGGTGTTTGCTTACCATTTCTCATGCGTTGGGGTTCGAACACTCCCGACACAAATTCGGAACCTCTTGTATGATGGCAGATATCTAATTATGGTATTTACTTTCCATATCTCATGCATTAGAGTTCGAACACTCAGACACTTATTTGGAACCTCTTGTATGATGGCAGATATGTAATTATGGTGTTTACTTAGCATTTCTTATGTATTAGGGTTCAAACACTCAGACACATATTCGGACCCTCTTGCATGATGGCAGATATGTAGTTATGGTATTTACTTACCATTTCTCATGCATTAGAGTTCGACTACTCAGACACATATTCAGACCCTCTTGCATTATTGCAGATATGTAAATATGGTGTTACTTACCATTTCTCGTGTATTAGGGTTCGAACACTCGTAGACTTATTCAGACCCTCTTGCATGGTGGTAGATATGTAATTAGGGAGTTAATTTACCATTTCTCATGGATTAGGGTTCGAACACTCAGACACATATTCGGACCGTCTTGCATGATGGCACATATGTAACTATGGTGTTTACTTACAATTTCTCATGCATTGGGGTTCGGACACTCTGACACATATTCGGACCCTCTCACAAAATGGAAGATATGTAATTATGGTGTTTACTTACCATTTCTCAGGCACTAGGGTTCGAACACTCAGACACATATTCGGACCCTCTTGCATGAGAGTTCGAACACTCAGACACTTATTCGGAACCTCTTGTATGATGGCAGATATGTAATTATGGTGTTTACTTACCATTTCTTATGTATTAGGGTTCAAACACTCAGACACATATTCGGACCCTCTTGCATGATGGCAGATATGTAGTTATGGTATTTACTTACCGTTTCTCATGCATTAGATTTCGACTACTCAGACACATATTTAGACCCTCTTGCATTATTGCAGATATGTAAATATGGTGTTACTTACCATTTCTCGTGTATTACGGTTCGAACACTCGTAGACTTATTCAGACCCTCTTGCATGGTGGTAGATATGTAATTATGGAGTTAATTTACCATTTCTCATGGATTAGGGTTCGAACACTCAGACACATATTCGGACCGTCTTGCATGATGGCACATATGTAACTATGGTGTTTACTTACAATTTCTCACGCATTGGGGTTCGAACACTCTGACACATATTCGGACCCTCTCACAAAATGGCAGATATGTAATTATGGTGTTTACTTCCCATTTCTCAGGCACTAGGGTTCGAACACTCAGACACATATTCGGACCCTCTTGCATGATGGCAGATATGTAATTATGGTGTTTATTTTGCATTTCTCACGAATTAGGATTCAAGCACTCAGATACATATTTGGATAGTCTTACCTGATAGCAGATATGTAATTATGGTGTTTGCTTACCTTTTCTCATGCATTAGGGTTCCAACACTCGGACAGTTATTCGGAACCTCTTGCATGATGGCAGATATGTAATTATGTTGTTACTTACCATTTCTTATGTAGTAGGGTTCAAACACTTGGACACATATTTGGACCCTCTGGCACGATGAGAGTTATGTAATTATGGTGTTTGCCTATCATTTCTCTGGCATTAGGGTTCGAATACTCAGACACATATTCGGGCATTCTTGCATGATGGCAAATATGTAATTGAAGTGTTTATTTACCATTTATCACGCATTGGGATTCGAGCACTCGTACACTTATTTGCACACTCTTGCATGATGGCAGATATGTGATTATGATGTTTACTTGCCATTTCTCAGGCATTAGGGTTCGAACACTCAGGCACATATGCGGACCCTCCTGCATGATGGCAGATATATAATTATGGTGTTTATTTATCATTTCTCACGCATTACGATTTGAACACTCGGATACATATTCGGACCCTCTTGCAACATCGTAGATATGTAATTATGATGTTGACATACCGTTTCTTATGCATTAGGGTTCGAACACTCGGACACATGTTCAGGCCCTCTTGCACGATGGCATATATGTAATTATGGTGTTTGCTTACCATTTCTCATGCATTGGGGTTCAAACACTCCCGACACAAATTCGGAACCTCTTGCATGATGGCAGATATGTAATTATGGTATTTACTTACCATTTCTCATGCATTATGGTTCGAAAACTCAGACACTTATTCGGAACCTTTTGCATGATGGCAAATATGAAATTATGGTGTTTACTTACCATTTAATATGTATTAGGGTTCGAACACTCATACACATATTCGGACCCTCTTGCATGATGGCAGATATGTAGTTATGGTGTTTACTTACAATTTCTCATGCATTAGGGTTCGAACACTCTGACACATATTCGAACCCTCTTGCATTGTAGCAGATATGTAATTATGGTGTTAGTTACCGTTTCTCATGTATTAGGGTTCTAACACTCGGACACTTATTCGGACAATTATAGAGTTTATTTACCATTTCCCATAGATTAGAGTTCGAACACTCAGACATATATTCGGACCCTCGTCCGTGATGGCACATATGTAATTATGGTGTTTACTTACCATTTATCGTGCATTAGTGTTTGAACACTCGGATATATATTCGGACCCTCTTGTACGATGGCAGATATGTAATTATGGTGTTTACTTACCATTTCTCACGCATTAGGGTTCGAACACTCGGACACTTATTCGGAACCTCTTGCATGATGGCAGAAATGTAATTATGGTGTTTATTTAGCATTTCTTATGTATTAGGGTTCGAACGTCAGACACATATTTGGACCCTCCTGCGTGATCACAGATATGTAATTATGGTGTTTACTTACCATTTCTCATGCATTAGGGTTCGAATACTCGGATACATATTCGGGCACTCTTGCATGATTACAGATATGTAATTATGGTGTTACATACCATTTCTCATGTATTAGGGTTCGAAACTCGGACACTTATTCAGACCCTCTTGCATGATGGCAGATATGTAATTATGGGGTTTACTTACCATTTCTCATGCATTAGGGTTCGAACACTCGGACACTTATTCGGACCCTCATGCATGATGGTAGATATGTAATTATGGTGTTTACTTACCATTTCTGATGCATTAGGGTTCGAACACTCGGACACTTATTTGGACCCTCTTGCATGATGACATATATGTAATTATGGTGTTTATTTACCATTTCTCACACATTAGGGTTCGAGCACACGGACACTTATTCGCACACTCGTGCATGATGGCAGATATGTAATTAAGGTGTTAATTTACCATTTCTCAGGCATTAGGGTTCGAACACTCAAACACATATTCGGATCCTCTTGTATGAAGGCTGATTTGTAATTATGGTGTTTATTTTCCATTTCTGACACATTAGGGTTCGAACACTCAGATACATATTTGGACCGTCTTGTTTGATGGCATGTATGTAATTCTGGTGTTTGCTTACCATTTCTCATGCATTAGGGTTCCAACACTCGGACACTTACTCGGAACTTCTTGCATGATAGCAGATATCTAATTATGTTGTTACCCACCATTTCTTATGTATTAGGGTTCAAACACTCGGACACTTATTCGGACCCGCTTGCATGATGGGAGATATGTAATTATGGTGTTTACTTACCATTTCTCGGGCATTAGGGTTCGAACACTCAGACATATATTCGGACCGTCTTGCAATATCTCAGATATGTAATTATGATGTTGACTTATCATTTCTCATGCATTAGGGTTCGAACACTCGGACACATATACGGAGCCTCTTGCATGATGGCATATATGTAATTATGGTGTTTGCTTACCATTTCTCATGCATTGGGGTTCGAACACTCCCGACACAAATTCGGAACCACTTGTATGATGGCAGATATATAATTATGGTATTTACTTTCTATTTCTCATGCATTAGAGTTCGAACACTCGGACACTTATTCGGAACCTCTTGCATGATGACAGATATGTAATTATGGTGTTTACTTACCATTTCTTATGTATTAGGGTTCGAACATTCAGACACATATTCGGACCCTCTTGCATGATGGCAGATATGCAGTTATGGTGTTCACTTACCATTTCTCATGCATTAGGGTTCGACCACTCAGACACATATTCAGACCCTCTTGCATTATTGCTGATATGTAATTATGGTGTTACTTACCATTTCTCATGTATTAGGGTTCTAACACTCGTACACTTATTCCGACCCACTTGCATGGTGGCAGATATGTAATTATGGAGTTTATTTACCATTTCTCATGGATTAGGGTTCGAACACTCAGACACATATTCGAACCCTCTTGCATGATGGCACATATGTAACTATGGTGTTTACTTACAATTTCTCATGCATTAGGGTTCGAACAGTCTGACACATATTCGGACCCTCTTGCATGATGGCAGATATGTAATTATGGTGTTTACTTACCATTTCTAATGCATTAGGGTTCGAACACTCAGACACTTATTCGGAACCTCTTGCATGATGGCAGATATGTAATTATGGTGTTTACTTACCATTTGTTATGTATTCGGGGTCGACCACTCAGATACATGTTCGGACCCTCTTGCATGATGATAGATATGTAATTATGGCGTTCACTTACCATTTCTCATGCATTAGGGTTCGAACAGTCGGATACATATTCAGACCCTCTTGCATGATTGCAGATATGTAATTATGGTGTTACATACCATTTCTCATGTATTAGAGTTCGAACACTCGGACACTTATTCGGACCCTCTTGCATGAAGGCAGATATGTAATTACGGCGTTTACTTACCATTTCTCATGCATTAGGGTTCGAACACTCGGACATTTATTCGGACCCTCTTGCATGATGGCTGATATGTAATTACGGTGTTTATTTTCCATTTCTCACGAATTAGGGTTCGAACACTCAGACACTTCTTCGGACCCTCTTGCATGATGATAGATATGTAATTGTGGTGGTTATTTACCATTTCTCACACATTATGGTTCGAGCACACGGACACTTATTCGCACACTCTTGCATGATGGCAGATATGTAAATATGGTGTTTACTTACCGTTTCTCAGGCAATAGGGTTCGAACACTCAGACACATATTCGAACCCCCTTGCATAATGGCTGATATATAATTATAGTGTTTATTTTTCATTTCTCATGCATTAGGGTTCGAACACTCAGATACATATTTGGACCGTCTTGCATGATGGCAGATATGTAATTATGGTGTTCGCTTACCATTTCCCATGCACTAGGGTTCCAACACTCGGACACCTATTCGGAACCTCTTGCATGATGACAGATATGTAATTATGTTGTTACTTACCATTTCTCATGGATTGGGGTTCATACACTAAGACACATATTCGGACTCTCTTGCATGATGGCAGATATGTAATTATGGTGTTTACTTACCATTTCTCTATCAATAGGGTTCGAACACTCGGACACATATTCGAACCCTCTTGCATGCTGGCAGATATGTAATTATGGTGTTTACTTACCATTTCTCACGCATTAGGGTTCGAACACTCGGAGACTTATTCGGAACCTCTTGTATGATGGTAGATATGTAATTATGGTGTTTATTTACCATTTCTTATGTATTAGGGTTTGATCACTCAGACACATATTCGGACCCTCTTGCATGATGACAGATATGTAATTATGGTGCTTACTTACCATTTCTCATGCAATAGGATTCGAACACTCGGATACATATCCGGACCCTCTTGCATGATTGCAGATATGTAATTATGGTGTTACTTACCATTTTTCATGTATTAGGATTTGAACACTCGGACACTTATTCGGACCCTCTTGCAAGATGGCAGATATGTAATTATGGAGTTTACTTACCATTTCTCATGCATTACGGTTCGAACACTCGGACACTTATTCGGACCCTCTTGAATGATGGTATATATGTGATTATGGTGTTTACTTCCCATTTCTCAGGCATTACGGTTCGAACACTCAGACAGATATTCAGACACTCTTGCATGATGGCAGATATGTAATTATGGTGTTTATTTTCTATTTCTCACGGATTAGGGTTCGAACACTCAGATACATATTCGGACCGTCTTACATGATGGCAGATATGTAATTGTGGTGTTTGTTTACCATTTCTCAAGCATTAGGGTTCCAACACTCGGACACTTATTCGGAACCACTTGCATGATGGAAGATATATAATTATGTTGTTACTTGCCATTCTTATGTATTAGGGTTCAAACACTGGGACACATATTCGGACCCTCTTGCACACTAGGAGATATGTAATTATGTGGTTTATTTTCCATTTCTCATGAATTAGGGTTCGAACACTCGGACACATATTCGGGCCCTCTTGCATGATGGCAGATATGTAATTTTTGTGTTCAGCTACCATTTCTCATGCATTAGGGTTCAAACACTCGGACACTTATTCGGAACCTCTTGCATGATGGCAGATATGTAATTATGGTATTTACTTACCATTTGTTATATATTAGGCTTCGAACACTCAGACACATACTCGGACCCTTTTGCATGATGACAGATATGTAATTATGAGGTTTACTTACCATTTCTCATGCATTAGGGTTCGACCACTCGGACACATATTCGGACACTCTTGCATGATTGCAGATATGTAATTATGGTGTTACTTACCATTTCTCAAGTGTTAGGGTTCGAACACTCAGACACTTATTCGGACACTCTTGCGTAATTGCAGATATATAATTATGGTGTTACTTACCATTTCTCATGTGTTAGGGTTCGAACACTCGGACACTTATTCGGACCCTCTTGCATAATGGCAGATATGTAATTATGGGGTTTACTTACCATTTCTCATGCATTAGGGTTCGAACCCTTGGACAATTGTTCGGACCCCCTTGCAAGATGGCAGATATGTAATTACGGTGTTTACTTACCATTTCTCGTGCGTTTGGGTTCGAACACTCGGACAGTTATTCGGATCCTCTTGCATGATGATAGATATGTAATTATGGTATTTATTTACCATTTCTTAGGTATTAAGGTTTGAAAACTAGGACACATAATCGGACCCTCTTGCATGATGGCAGATATGTAATTATGGTGTTTACTTACCATTTCTCATGTATTAGGGTTCGAACACTCAGATACATATTCGGACCCTCTTGCATGATGGCAGATATGTAATTATGGTGTTTATTTACCATTTCTCATGCATTAGGATATGAAAACTCAGAAACTTATTCGAACCCTCTTGTACGATGGCAGATATGTAATTATGGTCTTTACCTATCATTTCTAATACATTGCGGTACGAACACTCGGATATTTTTTCAGACCCTCTTGCGTGACGACGGATATGTAACTATGGGGTTTATTTACCATTTCTCATGCATTCGGGTTCGAACACTAAGACACATATTCAGACTCTCTTGAATGATGGCAGATCTGTAATTATGGTTTTTATTTATCGTTTCTCATGCATTACGGTTCGAACACTCGGACATATATTCGGATCCTCTTGCATTATGGCCGATATTTAATTATGGTGTTTGTTTACCACTTCTCATGCACTAGGGTTCGAACACTTGGACACATATTCGGACCCTGTTACATGATGGCAGATATGTAATTATGGTGTTAACATACCGTTTCTCATGCATTAGGGTTCGAACACTCGGACACTTATTCGAACCCTCTTGCTTGATGGCAGATATGTAATTATGGTGTTTACTTACCATTTCTCATGTATTAAGGTTCGAACACTCAGATACATATTCGGACCCTCTTGCAAGATGGCAGATATGTAATTATGGTGTTTATTTACCTTTTCTCATGCATTAGGATTTGAAGACTCGGAAACTTATTCGAACCCTCTTGTACGATGGCAGATATGTAATTATGGTCTTTACTTATCATTTCTCATACATTGCGGTACGAACACTCGGATATTTATTCAGACCCTCTTGCGTGACGACAGATATGTAATTATGGGGTTTATTTATCATTTCTCATGCATTCGGGTTCGAACACTCAGACACATATTCAGACTCCCTTGCATGATGGCAGATCTGTAATTATGGTGTTTATTTATCGTTTCTCATGCATTAGGGTTCGAACACTCGGACACATATTCGGATGCTCTTGCATTATGGCCGATATTTAATTATGGTGTTTGTTTACCACTTCTCATGCATTAGGGTTCGAACACTTGGACACATATTCGGACCCTGTTGCATGATGGCAGATATGTAATTATGGTGTTAACATACCGTTTCTCATGCATTAGGGTTCGAACACTCGGACACTTATTCGGACCCTCTTGCTTGATGGCATATATGCAATTTTTGGTGTTTATTTTCCATTTCTCATATATTAGGGTTGGAACACTCAAATACATATTCGGACTCTCTTGCATGATGACAAATATGTAATTATGGTGTTTGCTTACGATTTTTGATACATTACGGTTCCAGCACTCGGACACTTATTCGGAACATCTTGCATGTTGGCAAATATGTAATGATGCTGTTACTTACCATTTCTTACGTATTAGGGTTTGAACACTCGGACACATATTCGGACCCTCTTACATGGTGGCAGATATGTAATTATGGTGTTCATTTACCATTTCTCATGCATTAGGGTTCGAACACCCTGACACTTATTCAGACCCTCTTGCATGATAGCAGATATGTATTATGGTGTTTACTTACCATTTCTCAAGCATTAAGGTTCGAACACTCTAACACATATTCAGACCCTCTTGCATGATGACAGATATGTAATTACGATGTTTATTTGCCATTTCTCACGCATTAAGGTTCGAACACTTGGATACATATTCGGACCCTATTGCATGATGGCAAAGATATCATTATGGTGTTTACTTACCATTTCTCTTCCATTAGGATTCGAATACTCAGACACTTATTCGGACCCTCTTGCATGACTTCAGATATGTAATTATGGTCTTTACTTACCATTTCTCATGTATTAGGGTTCGAACAATCAGATTCATATTCGTACTCTCTTGCATGATGACAGATATGTAATTATGGTATTTTATTTACCATTTCTCATGCATTAGGATTCGAACACTCGGACACTTATTCGAACCCTCTTGCTTGATGGCAGATATGTAATTATGGTGTTTACTTACCATTTCTCAAGCATTAAGGTTCGAACACTCTAACACATATTCAGACCCTCTTGCATGAGGGAAGATATGTAACTATGGTGTTTACTTACCATTTCTCACGCATTAAGGTTCGAACACTGGATACATATTCGGACCCTATTGCATGATGGCAAAGATATCATTATGGTGTTTACTTACCATTTCTCTTCATTAGGATTCGAATACTCGACACTTATTCGGACCCTCTTGCATGACTTCAGATATGTAATTATGGTCTTTACTTACCATTTCTCATGTATTAGGGTTCGAACATCAGATTCATATTCGAACTCTCTTGCATGATGACAGATATGTAATTATGGTATTTATTACCATTTTCTCATGCATTAGGATTCGAACACTCGGACACTTATTCGAACCCTCTTGCACAAGGCAGATATGTAATTATGGTGTTTACTTACTATTTCTCATGCATTGGGGTTCGAACACTCGGACATTTCTTCGGACCCTCTTCATGATGGCAGATATGTAATTGTGGTGTTTATTTATCATTTCTCATGCGTTAGGGTTCGAGCACTCGACACTTATTCGCACACTCATTGTGTGATGGCAGATATGTAACTATGGTGTTTCCTTACCATTCATATGTATTAGGGTTCGAACACTCAGACACTTATTCAGACCCTCTTGCATGATGGCAGATATGTAGTTATGGTGTTTACTTGCAATTTCTCATGCATTAGGGATCGAACACTCTGACACATACTCAGACCCTCTTGCATTATTGCAGATCTGTAATTATGGTGTTCGCTTACCATTTCTCTTGCATTAGGGTTCCTACACTCGGACACTTATTCGAAACTTCTTGCAAAATGGCATATATGTAATTATGTTGTTACTTACCATTTCTTCTGTATTTGGGTTCAAACGCATAGACAGATATTCAGACCCTCTTGCATGGTGGAAGATATGTAACTATGGTGTTTACTTACCATTTCTCAGGCATTAGGGTTCGAACACTCAGACACATATTCAGACACTCTTGCATGATGGCAGATATGTAAATGTAGTGCTGATTTACCATTTCTCACGCAATAGGGTTGGAGCACTCGGACACTTATTCGCACACTCTTGCATGATGGCAGATATGTAATTATGATGTTTACTTGCCATTTGTCAGGCATTAGGGTTCCAACACTCAGACACATATTCGGACAGTCTTGCATGATGGCAGATATGTAATTATGGTATTTATTTACCATTTCTCACGCCTTACGGTTCGAAAACTCGGATACATATTCAGACACTCTTGCATGATGGCATATATGTAATTATGGTGTTTGCTTACCATTTCTCATGCATTGGGGTTCGAACACTCCCGATATAAATTCAGAACCTCTTGCATGATGGCAGATAGGTAATTATGGTATTTACTTACCATTTCTCATGCATTAGAGTTAGAACACTCGGACACTTGTTCGGAACCTCTTGCATGATGGCAGATATGTAATTATGGTGTTTACTTACCATTTCAAATGCGTTTGGGTTGGAGCACTCGGACACTTATTCAGACTGTCTCGAATGATGGCAGATATGTAATTATGGTGTTTACTTACCATTTTTCATGCGTTACGATTCGAACACTCGGACATTTATTTTGACCCTCTTGCATGATGGCAGATATATAATTATGGTGTTTACTTACCATTTCTCATGTATTAGGGTTCGAACACTCAGATACATATTCGGACCCTCTTGCATGATGGCAGATATATAATTATGGTGTTTATTTACCATTTCTCATGCATTAGGATTTGAAGACTCAGAAACTTATTCGAACCCTCTTGCACGATGGCAGATATGTAATTATGGTCTTACTTACCATTTCTAATGCATTGGGGTTCAAACACTCGAATATTTATTCGGACCGTCTTGCATGGTGGCAGATATGTAATTATGGGGTTTATTTACCATTTCTCATGCATTCGGGTTCAAACACTCAGACACATATTCAAACTCTCATGCATGATGGCAGATCTGTAATTATGGTGTTTATTTACCGTTTCACATGCATTAGATTTCGAACACTCAGACACATATTCGGACCCCCTTGCATTATGGCAGATATTTAATTATGGTGTTTATTTATCACTTCTCATGCATTAGGGTTTGAACACTCGGACACATATTCGGACCTTGTTGCATGATGGCAGATATGTAATTATGGTGTTAACATACCATTTCTCATGCATTAGGGTTAGAACACTCGGACACTTATTCAGACCTTCTTGCATGATGGCAGATATGTAATTTTTGGTGTTTATTTTCCATTTCTCATATATTAGGGTTCGAAAACTCAAATACATACTCGGACCCGCTTGCATGATGGCAGATATGTAATTATGGTGTTTGCTTACCATTTCTCATGCATTACGGTTCCAGCACTCGGACACTTATTCGGAACCTCTTGCATGATGGTAGATATGTAATTATGGTGTTACTTACCATTTCTTATGTCTTAGGGTTCGAACACTCGGACACATAGTCGGGCCCTCTTACATGGTGACAGATATGTGATGATGCTGTTCACTTACCATTTCTCATGCATTAGGGTTCGAACGCGCGAACACTTATTCAGTCCCTCTTGCGTGATGGCAGATATGTATTATGGTGTTTACTTACCATTTCTCACGCATCAGGGTTCGAACACTCAGACACTTATTCGGTCCCTCTTGCATGATGGCAGATATGTAATTATGGAGTTTAATTATCATTTCTCATATATTAGGGTTTGAACACTCAGACATATATTCACACCCTCTTTTATGACGACAGATATGTAATTATGCTATTTCATTACCATTTCTCATATGTTAGGATTCGAGCACTCGCTCACTTATTTGGACCGCCTTGCATGATGGCAGATATGTAATTATGGTGTTTACTTACCATTTCTCATGCATTAGGGTTCGAACCTTCGGAGATTTATTCGGACCCTCTTGCATGATGACGTATATGTAATTATGGTGTTTATTTTCCATTTCTCACGCATTAGGGTTTGAGCACTCGTACACTTATTCACACACACTGCATGATGGCAGATATGTAATTATGGTGTTTACTTACCATTTCTCAGGCATTAGGGTTCGAACACTCAGACACATATTCGGACCCTCTTGCATGATGGCAGATATGTAATTATGACATTTATTTACCATTTCTCACGCATTAGGGTTCGAACACTCGATCACTTATTCGGACCCTATTGCATGATGGCAGAGATATCACTATGGTGTTTACTTACCATTTCTCTTGCATTAGGATTCGAACACTCAGACACTTCTTCGGACCCTCTTACATGACGGCGGATATGTAATTATTGTTTTACTTACCATTTCTCATGTATTAGGGTTCGAACACTCAGATTCATAATCGCACCTCCTTACATGATGGCAGATATGTAATTATAGTGTTTATTTACCATTTCTCATGCATTAGAATTCGAACACTCGGACACTTATTCGAACCCTTTTGCACAATGGCAGATATGTAATTATGGTGTTTACTTGCCATTTCTCAGGCATTGGGGTTCGAACACTCGGACATTTATTCGGACCCTCTTGCATGATGGCAGATATGTAATTGTGGTGTTTATTTATCATTTCTCATGCATTAGGGTTCGAGCACTCGGACACTTATTCGCACACTCTTGTATGATGGCAGATATGTAATTATGGTGTTTCCTTACCATTTGAAATGCGTTTGGGTTGGAGCACTCGAACACTTATTCAGACTGTCTCGAATGGCGGCAGATATGTAATTATGGTGTTTACTTACCATTTTTCATGCATTATGATTCGAACACGCAGACCTTTCTTTTGACCGTCTTCCATGATGGCAGAAATGTAATTATGGTGTTTACTTACCAATTCTCATGTGTTAGGGTTCGAACACTCAGATACATATTCGGACCCTCTCTCATGATGGCAGATATATAATTATGGGGTTTATTTAACATTTCTCATTCATTAGGATTCAAACACTCGGAAACTTATTCGAACTCTCTTGTACGATGGCAGATATGTAATTATGGTCTTTGCTTAGCATTTCTAATGCATTGGGGTTCGAACACTCGGATATTTATTCGGATCCTCTTGCATGATGGCAGATATGTAATTATGGGGTTTATTTATCATTTCTCATGCATTAGGGTTCGAACACTCAGACACATATTCAGACTCTCATGCGTGAAGGCGGATCTGTAAATATGGTGTTTATTTCCCGTTTCTCATGCATTAGGGTTCGAACACTCGGACACATATTCGGACCCTCTTGCATTATGGCAGATGTTTAATTATGGTGTTTGTTTATCACTTCTCGTGCATTAGGGTTCGAACACTCGGACAATATTCGGACCCTGTTGCATGATGGTAGATATGTAATTATGGTGTTAACATACCATTTCTCATGCATTAGGGTTCTAACACTCGGACACTTGTTTGGACCCTCTTGCATGATGGTAGATATGTAATTTTCGGTGTTTATTTTCCATTTCTCATATATTAGGGTTCGAACACTCAAATACATATTCGGACCCTCTTGCATGATGGCAGATATGTAATTATGGTGTTTGCTTACCATTTCTCATGCATTACGGTTCCAGCACTCGTACACTTATTCAGACCCTCTTGCATGATGGCAGATATGTAATTATGGTGTTTGCTTACCATTTCTCATGCATTACGGTTCCAGCACTCGGACACTTATTCGGGCCCTCTTACATGGTGGCAGATATGTCATTATGGTGTTCATTTACCATTTCTCATGCATTAGGGTTCGAACACTCGGACACTTATTCAGACCCTCTTGCATGATGGCAGATATGTATTATGGTGTTTACTTACCATTTCTCACGCATCAGGGTTCGAACACTCGGACACTTATTCGGTCCCTCTTGCATGATGGCAGATATGTAATTATGGTGTTTACTTACCATTTCCCATATATTAGTGTAGACGTCCCCAAACGCCCCGGGAGGACGAGTCCCCCCGTTCTGTTCATTTGGGCTCACTACAGTTCGGACTCTCGAATTGTCACGGTTCTTAATCTGAACCAAAGAGTCTAAATCCGGCAAATCGTTTTTAGAAAACAAATTTTTGAAAGAAGTGCCAAACATGGTTGTTTAGTGGGCCACTACCTATAACATTGTTTGGAGCCTTTGATACATCATTCTTGTTCAATCTTTAGAGCCATAACCGAGTGAGAGAGAGAGACTTGAGAGAGAGTTGCTTCATCTAGAGAAACTCTTGGAGAATTGGAAGTTTTGAAGAGAGGATTGCATATTTGAGCTTCTACATCTTGAATTGAGGACCTAAGGTAGGATATTCATCTTCTTGAATTTGTATTGAAGTTGTGTCTTGCATGATTCATAGAAATTTGGAGATTAATGTCAAGAATTGGTTTAAAATGTTGAATTGAGAGCTAGATCATGCATCCATGTACATGCTCTAGCATTTCGAGGTTGTTTTCATGGAAATTGTTACATGCATGTCCATACTCTAGCTTTGGTCCATGAATTCAGCATGTTTTTGAAAGTTTTGGTTCATTTGATTGTGTATTGGAAGCTTTGAAGTTGATTAAATTCATGCATATTGCATGTTCATCATGTTCATGAAGTTTTGTTGAAATTGTGTTTTAATTGAACTACCTTTGGGCTTTGATTTTGCAAATTGATCTTTGAAACATATCATATTATGAGTTTTAAAGTGTTTTCCAGAAAATTAGCCCAAAAGGATCGGATTTGATGTTTTAAAAGTTGAATTTGAGCTTGGAGGTTCAATCTGGAAATTCCAGATTTTGGACCCACGCTCGAGCGTGGGACTTCACACTCGAGCGTACCCTTTGAGTCGTGCACTTCCGCTCGAATGAGTATAGTCGCGCTCGAGCGTGAAATGCGTGTATCCAGTACTTTTCTTGTGTTTACAATCCGCTCGAGCAAGAGAGTTCATACTCAAGCGAGGACCTGTGTCTCACGCTCGAGTGTGGATCAAGTGCCCATCGAGCGTGATTTTTGTGCATCCAGTACTTTTACTATAGTTTACAGTCCGCTCGAGCGAAGGAAGTCACGCTCGAGCGGAGATCCTTTGTCTGCATGTCCGCTCGAGCGTAGAAAGCCACGCTCGAGCAAGACCCCTGTTTTCTTAAAAGTGTTTTAAAGTGCATCTTTGCATTCTCATTTCATCCTAGGTATTCCTAGGCCTAGTTTAAGGCATCTTAATGAGGATATTGATGTAGAACCACACGTGTCAGGATAGGGATTAAGTTATTGTTTCCCAAACGTGCAACTTAGTGTGTGTTCATCCTGTAACTGTGTAGGGTTGGCATCTGAGGACGCTCACTAGCCTATCTGTAGCCCAGAACTCTGTGAGTAACAATGTTGTAAAGATATATTCAATCATAAATATTTTCTGAATGATCAACTGTACTATTTTCTGAAATGATATTTCTTATTGAATGAATGCTTATCCTATTTGCGAACTATATTCGTGGCATCCATAGCAATTTACTGTTACTGTACTGTACTGCTACTGTCACAGAGATCTTTGTCGGTTCCCATGTTGGAACCACTACTATTTACTGATATGATGGCCATCAACCGACTGTTCGGTCTGATAAGACCTACTGTACTGTTTTGCTATGAGATGTACCACATATGACTATTATGACTGAATGACTGATATATTGTTATAATTGACTGTTTTAAATACTGAAGGGACATTCATTCTTACCTCTTTACGCATATGTTATTCACTGGGCTTTAGCTCACTGTTTATATATATATATATATATAGGTGTCCAAGCACCGAATCGGAGCTAGGGGCGTTGGGTTAAACTCCCTTTTGTCCAGCCAACCACTGTACCTCACTGAGAGGTTCCAAGTCCTGCAAGCTTAGGCTGCTTTGGGGTGTTTTAGATTTCCTCTCTACTTCTGTTTTGTATAGACTCTATGAGACTTGTACTGTACTGTTATGGTAGGGATTTGGTCCCTAACCTGAATGCCTGTATATGATGTATGTATATACTATTATGGTTTGAATGTGGATATGTTATGAAAAGCCTTTTTGCATACAGACTATCACAGCTCATTGGACATCTTTTATTTACTGTTTTGGCTTCCGCTAGCCCCCGTACTCTGTATTACTGTCTTTACTGTTAAACAGGCCTTCAGTAATCACGGATTACTGGCCGGTTACGGTGCCAAACCCATAGGGGCGGGTTTGGGTTATGACACAAGGAAATTTGAGAAAAAAACTGGAAGAAAACATGGCCTCAAACAGTTGAAAAATAAATACATGAGTTTGAAAAAAAAGTGGCAAGCGTGGACGAAGTTGATGGATTAAAGCAAAGGAGTGTCAAGGATAGGGTTTGACAGTGACACCAGTATGTTTTAGGCACCTGAAGAGTGGTGGGACAAGATGGAATCGGTAAGTACATGTTTCTTGCGTTTCATATTTGTCTGTTACTAGTACATTTAACCTTTTTAGTTAATTGCATTACTTGTTATATGAAATTTAATGTCTTCCTCTTTCATAAATCTCCAACTGTGCAGATAAACAAGGTGTGTGCCAAGTTCAGGAAAGAAACTTTGGAACATTGTGACTTGATGGAGATGGTCTTCATCGGGGCATCAGCTACTGGTAAGCATTATTGGATCCCGAGAGAGAAACTTCCTGGAGATGCCGATGACGCATCTGATTCCGTGCACAGTTTGGGAGCGTAGCCATTTACTGATCCGATACCCGTAGGAATACAGGACGTGGATTCAGATTCTTCACTGGAACCTGTTCTGATTGAAAAGGGAAAAAGGAGAAAGACGCCATCAACAAGTGTTTCAAAGTCGAAGAAGGCAACAAGTGGAGCATCAGTTATTGTGGAAAGCATGAACAATCTAACAAATGTGGTGCGTACCAAGAATCAGCAGGTTACGGTGAGGCACCTCATAGGTAACGAATCGCTATACACTATTTCAAAGTGCATGCATCGCCTGATGACTATTCTATCCTTTATTGGTACGCCGCTATTTCATTTCACCTCAACATTTATGGATAATGTAGATTACCGGGAGGTGATAATGCGCCAGCCTGATAACGACCACATTATAGGGTGGCTTACACAAAAACAGCTCCAGTGTACTGCGTCGGCGCCGTTTGCGAACCTGTTTGGGGCTTGCCGGATGTGATATAGTGGTGTTAGTAATGCTGAAGATGCCTGCCCTTCTCTTGCTTTGGAAAACTTTTAGTTATGTTATTGTTGGAACTGTAATAAAACAGGATGGTTGTGTGTGCATGTTTTAAACTTTTTCTTGTTTTTTTTTTCTTTCTTGCTAGCTATGGTGTAGTAATGGTTTGCATGTTTGTCGTAGACGGAATGGAAGAATGGTTGCGTGTTTTTTTGGAATGGAATAGGATGGTTGTGTTTGAATTAAATGTATGCGAATGAAATGCGCAACGACAACCTTGGTGTGTTGCTTTTGTATTTATTTGTTTTGTTTGGGAAACTGTTATGTTAGTTTGACGTCATCTTTTGTGGTTGTGTTAGTAATGCCATTGCTGTGTTAATGGTCCCCCTGTAAACAATTAACGACCAGGTTCACTATTTGTTTAATTCATATCATTATGCGTTAGTCATGACATTGGTGACGGCATTTTTTTACATTAAAAATGATGTCGGCATTCTGTAAAGGCAAACTGTTATTACATTTGAGTCAATGCATCACGTGCAACCTGATTGAAACAGTGCCACTCTTGTAGGTTTCGCAACAACGAAAACGTGATGAATTTCGGGGATGGAAGCAACAATGATGATTTAAGGGAAATGCTTAATGGAATGGCCGTATAGCTGCAACAAGAACACAACTGGACATTTCTACAAGCATGCTAGTGTGTCACAGAGTGGTACGAAAAACACATGGCTAAAACGCCATGTCGCACTTCTATATTGACCGGACATGCGTGGATATCCAAACTATATGCGGGCCATATGGGTCAATTTGAGGAAAATGTTTGCATGCCGAAGGAAGTTTTTGCCGCTTTGTGTGAGACATTAGTAAATGATTTTGGGTTACAAGTACCGCAACATCCACATGGCTTAGCTGATGAAGAAATCATTGTAATGTTTATTCGTGTGTTGAAAGGGATGCAAAATCGGGAAATCCAAGAACGGTTCCAACATTCGGGGGAGACTGTGTCTCGGCACGTGCATAACGTATTAACTTCCATGAAAGAGTTCACTGTTGTTCATTGCCGGCCCACATATAGTCAACATCTTATACATCCATACGTGCGGTCTAAACGGAAATACCTACTGTTCAAGGTACTATTGAAAAACATTACCCAGTTATTAGTTATTTTGTTTTTATTATTAAGTGGATGTGACATATGAAAATAACCATTACATGTACCCGTAGGAGTAACAATATAATTGGGTTGTTGGCAGGACTGTATTGGAGCAATAGACGGAACACATGTAAGTGCACAGGTTACGGGGCAAGATGCGTCAACATATTTCGGTAAGAAATACTGTCACACGCAAAATATCATGGCCGCGTGTGATTTTGACATGTGTTTCATCTTCATTTTGTGCGGATGGGAAGGAAGTATGCATGATAGTCGCATCTTCAACGAGATACTAACAAATGACAATGTCCTATTTCCACATCCTGAAGAAGGTAACACATTGCAATGAACAAAATTGATGAGGCTATAATTTTTCGTCAAATAGCGTTACTTGAAAATGAAGCACAATGTAGATTGTCGTGTCATAAATTCTTGTATTGTCTGTAGGAAAATATTATCTTGTCGATTCTGGCTATCCAAACCGGGTAAGTTACCTAGCACCTTTCAAAGGTAGCCGTTACCACCCACAACAATTCCGAAGTAGTCAACGGAACAGGACGGAAAAAATGCCAAGAGAATTATTTAACAAAGTTCACTCGTCGTTACGCAGTGTGGTGGAACGCACTTTTGGTGCCTGGAAAAATCGATGGGGGTTTATTCGAGACATGTCTCGGTAGGACTTTGCAAATATGCAAGTTCAGTTAGTAGGTGCGTCAATGGCATTACATAATTATATACGGCGAAATACAGGTAACCTAACAACCGTTCACCCAATCTGCGACGAGGAAGAGGTTATGACAATAGTAAATGCCATACCAAAAGTTAAACATGACGATGATGGTTTAATGGTTGAGGATGAGGACCCGTATATGGTATTGGTGCGCCTTCGCATACGCGACAAGTTAGTGTACTTGCGTAATAACGGAATGTTAGGAAATATATAATAGTCTACTTAATATTCGTAGGGTTGTAACATTGGCAACACACATCAAAAACAGATTGTATTCAAATACATTATCATGTACAATATGTATGTGTTTACACGGGAATATAATCCCTTTCAGTTGGTGACGTGCCTAACTTTGAAAAACTAAAAACAACAGAAAAAAGATTTTTCGAAAAAAAAACCAAGGTAAAAAAAAATAGGATGAATAAAAAAAAAAACAAATTCAGAATTTATCATGTGCCACGTCCATTAAAAACATAAAAAGATCAGTTTAAAACAACAAAAAGCCAAAAGAGACATGAAAAATTATCATGTCCCACAGCACTACATTATGATTTTTAACATCATTTTAAATAAATTACATGGTCGTAATGTTTTTCCAAAAAACACAAACAAGTGAAAAAAAAAAATTACAAACATAAATTCGCAGTTGCCACATAATTTAAAAATAAAGCCAACACATGGAAAGCCAATTTTGAAAACTAAAAACAAATTAATGTATACAAATGAAAACAAATTGAGAAAAGCGTGAATGAAAAAAAAAAAACAGAACCACAAAAATAAGCCTAATACAACCAAAAAAAAAAAACCAAAAAAAATAAATAAAAAACAGAAATTACCATTTGCCACCTAATTTGGAGAAAAATGAAACACATGAAAACCCATTTTTTAAAAATGAAAACATGTTAATGTATACAAATAAAAAAGAAATGACAAAAACGTAAATTAAAAAAAAAAGAACCACAAAAATACGCCTCACCCACAAAAATAACAAATAAAAAAAAACATAATTTACCATTTACCACGTAATTTAAAAATAAATACAACACATGAAAATTCATTTTTCAAAAATAAAAACAAATTAATGTATACCAATAAAAATAAAAATGACAAAAACGTAAATTAAAAAAAAAAGAACTACAAAAATACGCCTCACCCACAAAAATAACAAATAATAAAAAAAACATAATTTACCATTTGCCACGTAATTTAAAAATAAATACAACACATGAAAACCCATTTTTCAAAAATAAAAACAAATTAATGTATACCAATAAAAATAAAAATGACAAAAACGTAAATTAAAAAAAAGAACCACAAAAATACGCCTCACCCACAAAAATAACAAATTAAAAATAAATAAAAAAACATAATTTACCATTTGCCACGTAATTTAAAAATAAATACAACACATGAAAACTCATTTTTCAAAAATAAAAACAAATTAATGTATACCAATAAAAATAAAAATGATAAAAACGTAAATTAAAAAAAAAACACAAAAATACGCCTCACCCACAAAAATAACAAATTAAAAAAAAACATAATTTACCATTTGCCACGTAATTTAAAAATAAATATAACACATGAAAACTCATTTTTAAAAAGTACAAGCAAATTAATGTATACCAATAAAAATTAAAATGACAAAAACGTAAGTTAAAAAAAAAAAACAAATTAATGTATACAAAAACAAAAAAAAAAACACGAAAACATAAATTTCCAAAAAAAAAAAACCACGGTTTGTTGATGGTAGGCACAGTATTTAGTCTGATCATGCTTTGCAAGGATAGGATCGGGTAAGGGCCGTTGTCCCAATGGTTTCAGATGTCTTTTCCAGATTACGACCTCTAGAGCCTTTGACAAAGTCATATGAAGTGGGGTGAAAACCCTCTTGACTCGAGGTGGATATTTGGTTTCTTGTGAGCTACTTCTGGACGCACCGGTGAATGGGGTAGCTGTTTTTGATGCGGTGGTGGTGACCATGCCCACTTCAAAAGATCTCGCAGCTGCATCACCACTGGTGGTCGCATTCGAACCGCAGGAAAACGCCCTCGTAGGCTGCTCCTTCTCCTGGTCAATGAGGCCCTGCTTCATAGCGTCCTCAATTTGTACCCTCATCTCATGTAAATCTGAAAAGGTAGGGAAGGGGAGAACAATCATTTTCTGCATCAGTTTTGGCTGGAGATTACGCACAATCATCCTGATTTGGTCTTCGTCGGTAGGCCTTAGGGTCATCATCGAAGCCTTCGCCCTCCACCGAGTTACGAAATCCGAGAAGCTCTCCTTAGGCTCCTGTCTTGTTGTTTCGAGATCTCGGGTCGTAATCTCGATTTGGGTATTGTAAGAGTATTGTGCGACAAAGGCCTCGGCCATTTCATCCCAGTTTCGTTTGACATCATCTTCTAATTTTGCATACCAGATAGCGGCCACACCCGACAGGGTCCGGCCGAATAATAAAAGTTTCTGCAGCCTTGTGAGGCCCATCGGCCTTAGTATGTCCGAAAAGAACCGGAGGTGCACTATGGGATCACCAGATCCATCAAATCGGTCGATGTGTGGCATCTTAAATCTGTCCGGCAGCGTCACAGCTGCGTCGGTATACCCGTCCTCAATGTCCGGAATGGATTTTACTCCCTGAGATTTCTTGAACATCTTTTCTAGCTTGCTCACCTTCAGTGCTGTAGGGTCTAACTCAAACTCAAAGGGTGAATTCGGCAGGTTGATCGGTGCTTTAGACAGCTGGGGTAAGATTCGGGACGGAACCGGTCCTGTCGGAATGTTCGTATCTCCCTGGACATTTGGTGCCTCCTCGGGTGCTGGAACTCCTAGTGGGGGAGGGGCTTGGTGCGAAGCAGATGCTCCATTTTTCTGTTGCAACCTGGTGATTAGCTCAGCCTGCTGAGCCATGATCGCAGCCTGCTGTTTGGCAAATTCCATCTGCCGGGCAACGTCTTGCTGCATGAGTTTCATACTTTCTTAGAGTTGACGCATCATTTCCTCCATCCCTGCCATGTTCTGTTGTTCCGGCTGACTGACTAGGGAGGTGACTAAAAACTGATAAAAACTGAGGCCTCAGCCTGACTATCCACTGGTAGGGTGGATAAGGGCCACCGATCTGGTAATTACTGAACTGGTGATCTGTGCCTGACCGGCCCTTTTACCCTGCCTCTAGCAAAGGAACACTGATTGCCTTTGAACTGAATCTCTGACCTGACAAAGTCTATTAACACAAGTCCGATGAGCCTCGGGGAATATCGGAGCCTTCTGAAGCTATGGTTCCAAGACTACCCCTAGCAAAAGGGAAAACATGCAACATCTCAGCCTGATTTCACCTGAACAGATATGAGCATAGTTGAATGAGTGTGCTCTCTACTGAATTCTGCCCAAAATTCTGCCGGTGAACTGATACCCTCAGGTAAAACTGATTCCCAGATACTGATGCCCGCAGGCCTGATACTCAGACTTGCAAACTGATACACACAACCTGTAGAGACACACTCTGACAGCACATAGCACGCAAGTAAGAGCCAAAACACCCCTATGTTGGGGTAGGGTTTCCCTGTCCTATTTTGTCAGGAGCTAGGGTTTCACTACGCACGCAGCGATTTCAAACAATGTATAAACGGGTAAGCAACCTGTCCTAGCTTGGAATGGTCACTATGGATCCGAATATGCACTAGGTCGAATGGTCGAAAAGGGTGCCCCGGTAAAAACCGTGGTTTGTGTTCCCATACTGTTAGAGCCCCTAACCGGTCAGCCTTATGGTCATGCCTTGACAAGACAAGCCTCCAGCAAACCGTTCAGGAATGGCAGATGGCAAACACGGTGTCCTAGCCGCACCAATGCACATGCAATGCAAAGAAACACATGAGTGCAGTCAAAACAAGATATCATGAGTTCGAGTCAAGTTCCCTATTATCCCCAGCGGAGTCGCCAGAAACTGTAGACGTCCCCGAACGCCCCGGGAGGACGAGTCTCCCCGTTCTGTTCATTTGGGCTCACTACAGTTCGGACTCTCGAATTGTCACGGTTCTTAATCTGAACCAAAGAGTCCAAATCCAACAAATCGTTTTGAGAAAACAGATTTTTGAAAGAAGTGCCAAACATGGATTGCTTTGCCAGATACAGAGTCGCCACCTAAATATTTTATTTTGGGGGAATTTAGGAAACCCTGACTCAGTGCCAAAGGCCACGTGTCCGTCATCACCAAAGTTGCCTCGGCTCGGGAACTTGGGTACGATTGGGGAAGGTCAGCTATGAGCACCCCATCTCGCCCGATCTGACACCAGGAAGTCATCACATCTGCCCAGTTGACTTGACTGGTACAACAGAAAAGGGAATGGAAAGTGCTGCAGAAATTACGCAGCACCCAAAACAAGATGCCCAGCCACATCCCAAGGCATACTGGATTAAAGAAAGGGAGGAAGAGGCAAACCAAGCCATTCCCAGTGAGGAGTCATCAAAAAGCAGAGATTAGAGGCAGTCTGACAGTGAAGATACAACACCTACAGCCGGCGTGGACTTAGAGGAAAACACCGGTAACATTCATGATCCTAAAACATCATTCAATCCATCTACTTGCTAGAAACTATTCGTTGGAGAGATGTGGAAACTCTTCATGGATGGGGCATCCAACAGGCACAGTGCAGGACTTGGCATAGTCCTTATCTCACCAGATGGACTAATAGTGGAACAAGCAATCAACCTTGGCTTCCCAGCATTAAACAATGAAGCAGAATATGGAGACTAAATTATGTCCAAACAGTGCTTCGTCACAGTAAATGGTAGTTGCGCTGCCAAAGGGTATGTACAGATGATGGAAGAGCCTGAGAGCAATGAACTATTTGCGGATGTTGGCAAGGCAGCTGAACAGAAGGCAGTAGAAGACTTGGTATAGGTAAGGATAGATGAAAAAGACCCAGAAAA